>JALPQI010009913.1:0-46281 GCA_025490895.1 Thaumatotibia leucotreta | reverse complement strand
AGGACATACATTTAGGACAGTTACAAAACCCAAATTAAAGCCTAAGCTGGTCAGCTTGAATATCGTTCAAAAGTTCAAAGTGCACTTGTTAAGATTACTTTTACATCCTCAAGGCGAAATTATTCACAAGGAATGTGCTGACCAAAAAAGTTGGTGTTTTAATTTTAAAAATCTTGTATGATTTGATATCTGGAAAAGAAGTGAAACTACTAGGGAAACAAAGTATAATCTATAAACAAATTCATAAATGTGTCCATAAGATGATGTCTATAAAATAATCGATATTTCATTAAGCACTAGTGAAGCATTTATTTTTGCTCCCATCGTTCGGGCTTTGCTTATTAAACATTATTAATTATAGGTATTAGGTTACTACCTATAAATTAATAGCCTTGAAGGTTGCGGTGAGTGGGAATATTCAATTGAGTAGACAAGTGATTCACTTAACGGATATTTATTGACTAACTTACAATCTATCAAGTCGCGGGCACAGCCGCTGCCACGCTTGCGTTCCGATAAGTCGCAAAGGCACAGGTTGATATCCAACCTGGTATTATGTGCACCTACATTAATGGTGATAATATTTCAGGGAACGAGCGATAGCAGCGATGCACGAGCGAGAGCGCCACATAGCGATAGAGCAGCACCAACAACAACAGCAGATGATGTCCGAGCGGCAGAACATGATGCAGCAGGTTGGTCACCAATGTCACCATCACTAGACCCCGGATTGTCGCATAGGGGCGTACAATAGGGTCGTTTTAAACTATAGACATGCATTTCTACGTTTTCCCCATATTTTGGTCAAGGGGTGTCGCTGTTGGCTTTTAGACGGCGATATAGGAGCATTCCATGAAAACATCTACTTTTTGTCGCTTACGTGTATCTATGGTAGCTACCCTAATAAAATATGCTAGATGCTAGGAAACACTGTCAATCTTAAAGCCTAGGTATGTTACCGTAACTCAGCTTGCTAATTTACTTTTTCAAAAGTATTGAAAAGACAGTGTCGCTTACGACATGTTTTCATGGAATGTTCCAATATAATAGTTAGAAGGAGCATAAGATTAGTATCTATATATGTCTAATGTGAAGGTTCTGGTTTGGGTTACATAATTTGTCCTGAAACTGTAAATGGGCGTTTTCACAAACCGTTGTTGAAATCTCTTTGTTATTTAATTCGGACAAGTTTGGGCTTGTTCTACTCAGGCTCACGAGCTCTTTCGATTCTAATAGGAGAAAAAATATGTCACATAATTTTCATACAGTTTTCATTCCTTCCATTACGCTACCGCCTTTGAACATCTATGAAAAAAACGGTATCGTAATGGGAAAATACATTTTGGGACATTTTTTTTCTCCTATTAGAATCGAAAGAGCTCGCGATCCTGAGTAGAACAAGCCCAAACTTGTCCGAATTAAATAACAAGGTGATTTCAACAACGGTTTGTGAAAATGCCAAAATTTTCAGGATTTGTTAATCAATAACAGAATCAGAACCTTTCCCTTGTCATCATGCTCAATCATCTATGCATTCTCAAATAAGATAATTTTTTTAGCAACAACAAGCGCAGCAACAACACCAACAACAGCAGCACCAACAACAACAGGCGCAACAACAACAACAACAACAAGCTCAGCAACAAGCGCAACAACAAGCCCAACAACAGCAACAACAACAACAGCAACAACAACAACAACAACAGCAACAACAACAACAACAACAGCAACAGCAACAACAGCCGGCCAGTTCGAACGCGGATGGTGACAGAAGATTACTGCAGCCGTACAAACAACAGCCCCACCATCGACATCCTGCTTCACCGCATCTTGAACCTTGGAAAGAAACGTAAGTATTATTGATGAACAGGGCCCGTAATTTTCATGCCGATGACATCAATTTGACGTCACCCTCCATTTAGGGTGATTCCAAATAGTTTTATTGATAATTATTAATCATTAGTCGTCAATCATTTTAATCATGTACAAATAATTTCAAAAGTAGTATATTTACTCGTGAAATAAATAATACCTAATTGATACGTAAAACATAAATAAAACTATTTGATTTGTTTTTATACATACATTTTATTAAATGATATTGTTAATCAATTTCAATAATTACGTAGAAAACAGAATTCCTCTTTAACGTAAAGCACGTATCAAGTAGGTATTATTTATTTCACGTGTAAATATACTACTTTTGAATTCATTTGTACATGATTAAAATGATTGACGACTAGTGATTAATTTTAACAATAAAACTATTTGGGATGGGATCACCCTAAACGGAGCGTGACGTTAAATTGATGTCATCGGCATGAAAATTACGGGCCCTGTTGATGAATTATCCGATTTCCCTTCTAAGGAGTTTGGCATGGCTGCCATGGATCTCCACTGCTGGACATAGGCCATTCCTATTTATTACCTATGCGCATGGACCTATTAGGAGGTGAAACCCATAATCACCACGTTGGACAAGCGGGTTAGCGTTCGCATTAATGTGTCCATTATAATGATGCTGATGCTGCCCGTTATCAAAGAATTTTGTTGTTTAGTTTAATGTGCAGTAATAATATCAATAAGTGTCCACGATTCCCGATTTTTTTTGTTATGCCCGTCATACGTAAGTGTGCGGGGTAACAAATGGAAAGGTCTTTTAAAATTATTTGTATAATAGATGGTCTTTAGAATACATTTTCCTTCAAGTGAACAGTTTTCGTAATGTCAACTCTAAATGACATAATAATTGTGCCCTCTTCTCTATTCTACCTCGGTGTGTAAAATTTAAAAAAAATAGAGGCGATTCATATTAATAAACTCTTAACGACCTTTGGTTTGATCAAAGTATCTCTTATAGTTCAACGGAATCCTTTGTGTGCAAGTTCGACTCTCTTTTTTAACAATTTCTTTCACCTTTTGATCGCCGTAGTTCGATATGTCAGACAGTCGATAACCAGTTCATCTCATGTCGCTGATTAATAAGACAAAGGTCTTATTAAATTTATTTCACATAAGAGTAAAAAATATCGTGATGACAACACTAACACGCTCAATGAAACATTCTCGCCGGTCAAAGGGTAACATTATTATTAAATACAAATAATTTAATAGGATAATTTTGTTAGTTCTTTAAAATTTTGATGATGATGGTAATCCTAACCTAGTCACGGCGCCCATATAATGAAATGAAATAAAAGTATTTAGGGGTATTTCTTAGAGCTTAAATGGACATCTCATTCATCTGGTCACGTATTTTTGGAAGTGGCTACATCTTTTGGTATCATTTTCGTTTGTCAGATACAGCACCCATTTCTCTATAAGACAACCAAAGCCAACCTCAAATCATTCAGCCATTTGAAAAACGTGACCAGATGAATGAGATGTCCGTTTACACTCTGAGAAATGCCCTTAGTTCCTTTAAATACCTCATATATTGATACAACTTTCAGCTATGTTGGTTTTTAGTCCACTATCCATACAATGCTGCCCAAGGTCCTTTGTTAGTTTAATTAAAATTATGATGATGATTGTAATCTCCGATTTATTCGCAGTCGGCCAGCGCCGGCACCAGCACCTGCGGCTCGCACAGAGGGCACTCTAACAGCCGCGTCGCTGATAGACGCCATCATCACCCACCAGATCAGCCAGACCGCCACCGACCAGCGCTTCCCCCCGGTACGTATACATACACACATCAGCCTACCTCAGACACTCTAACAGCCGCGTCGCTGATAGACGCCATCACCCACCAGATCAGCCAGACCGCCACCGACCGCTTCCCCCCGGTACGTATACATACACACATCAGCCTACCTCAGACACTCTAACAGCCGCGTCGCTGATAGACGCCATCACCCACCAGATCAGCCAGACCGCCACCGACCGCTTCCCCCCGGTACGTATACATACACACATCAGCCTACCTCAGACACTCTAACAGCCGCGTCGCTGATAGACGCCATCACCCACCAGATCAGCCAGACCGCCACCGACCGCTTCCCCCCGGTACGTATACATACACACATCAGCCTACCTCAGACACTCTAACAGCCGCGTCGCTGATAGACGCCATCACCCACCAGATCAGCCAGACCGCCACCGACCGCTTCCCCCCGGTACGTATACATACACACATCAGCCTACCTCAGACACTCTAACAGCCGCGTCGCTGATAGACGCCATCACCCACCAGATCAGCCAGACCGCCACCGACCGCTTCCCCCCGGTACGTATACATACACACATCAGCCTACCTCAGACACTCTAACAGCCGCGTCGCTGATAGACGCCATCACGCACCAGATCAGCCAGACCGCCACCGACCGCTTCCCCCCGGTACGTATACATACACACATCAGCCTACCTCAGACACTCTAACAGCCGCGTCGCTGATAGACGCCATCACCCACCAGATCAGCCAGACCGCCACCGACCGCTTCCCCCCGGTACGTATACATACACACATCAGCCTACCTCAGACACTCTAACAGCCGCGTCGCTGATAGACGCCATCACGCACCAGATCAGCCAGACCGCCACCGACCAGCGCTTCCCCCCGGTACGTATACATACACACATCAGCCTACCTCAGACACTCTAACAGCCGCGTCGCTGATAGACGCCATCACGCACCAGATCAGCCAGACCGCCACCGACCGCTTCCCCCCGGTACGTATACATACACACATCAGCCTACCTCAGACACTCTAACAGCCGCGTCGCTGATAGACGCCATCACGCACCAGATCAGCCAGACCGCCACCGACCGCTTCCCCCCGGTACGTATACATACACACATCAGCCTACCTCAGACACTCTAACAGCCGCGTCGCTGATAGACGCCATCACGGATCAGATCAGCCAGACCGCCACCGACCAGCGCTTCCCGTCGGTACGTATACATACACACATCACATACAGGGTGTAATCGATAAGTGTTTACAGGCCATACTTCGGTAAATATGAGAGATATCAGAAAAAAATTAACTGATATCGAAAGTGCATTACCCAACGAGTAAAAATTACACTAATAACTTTTTGAAGTAAAATCAGAAATATCTCAAATATTAACTTCAAACCCTTCAGTACATTTAGTACGTAACCGATGATTCAAAGACTAGTTTTAATACGAATATTTTTTTTATTTAAGAATAAATGTTAAATTAATTATTTCATAAACGGTAGTATTATTATTTTATTTCAATGTATTCGTACAAATAACGAATCTCTAACAGTTTTATCTCTTACGACACAGGACATTCTTTAAGGCTGTAAGTCGTCATACTAAATGTATGGGAGCGTTTTAACTTAGTATTTTTAATATTAATTCTTCTATTTAGAAAAAGTTATTAATGTAATTTTACTCGTTGGGTAACGTACTTTCGATATCAGTTAAAAGTTTTCTGATATCTCTCATATTTACGGAATTATGGCCTGTAAACACTTATCGATTACACCCTGTATACATCTGCAGCCTATATCAGTCCACTGCGGGACGTAGGCTTCTCCTATTAGCTATGCGAATAGATCAGGGTGTTTAGATAAGTTGCCAATCGCTAACGCTTAATCGTCAATCGTAAACGAAAGACAACTAACTGCCTTTGTCGCACTAGCGCTACTAAGCGTTAGCGATTCGCAAATTGGCTAAACATCCTGATATTTGTTTTAGGTATAATTGTTTTCGCATAATTGTACTATACTATCGACAAAATTCAATCTTGACTTACAATAGAAGCTTGTTATAGTAACATTGAAATGAAATTCCAGTTAGCGATTGGCAACTTGTCTAAAGCTTGTTTACGAAATAAAGTAGCCATCGTAAAATCAGTCTCTACTGTCACACAATAGTCCCATGTAGTTCTAACAGCCATGGGACTGTAAATCGACTCTTCTGTTTTACGTTTAAGAATCCAATATATAAAAGCATTCGCTGAAAAGTCGTCAAAATCAAAATAACTTCAGATAATGCTTAATGAAAAAGTTCAGGCCCAAAAAAGTGCGAACTTCAACAGTGTTAGACTTGAAATAGTTGATAAAAATTGTAGATACGAGATTCACAGTTTATTATAGTATCGGTATTGTAGTTTAGTTAAAACCCATAGGGAAACTAAATGACCCAAAATGGTAAAATAAAGAAAACACTACTTAAATCCAGAAGTTTAAATAAAAGTCCATAATTATGGAAAAATTAATATAAATATCAACCACAGCGTCCGAGAAGATAGGCAAAGAGCCCTTCTTTGTAATAACACCCATACAAAGTTATGACAAGGGGGTGTCACTCCGCGATTCCGGCGCGCGGCTACAAGTACATGCAGAGCGCCCCGTCTCCGTGGTCTATTCAATGGTTGGCGCGCGCTGTCTCGGAACGCACGTTTTAATTTACAACGCTGGCTCGTCACGTATCGCGAAATATATCGCTTGCAAATATTAGGATTATTTTATACATCTTAAATGAAAATGCCGAAAATATACTGCATAGCAGCATGTTGCAATAATAATAATGTTAATTATCATGACGCGTTATTTCCACAGCCGATGCGTCAGAGAGATACTAAAAAGTAAGGAACATAATAATACACTTATTACCTACATTCGTAGTAAATTAAATTCTCAGAAACTCAAGTCAATTACAGACAAAACGGTTTATTTTCGGACAAATTTGTCAGTAAAAAAGCGGCACATTTAAATAATGTAAAAAACTTCGTTCTCTCATACTTTTATTGAATTTCGCGCCTTTTGTCCTAACATATTATTTGGTTGTCTGACTTTATTCCCATAATATCAAATAGGTGCACTGGTACATATAAGAAAAAATGCCGTGTTACGTTTGCCTTACGATTGTGATTAAACCATTACTTATTTATACTGCTTTGTAATGAATACGTAGGTACCTAACGTAATTCTTTATTTTTAAATGCATTAAGCACATATATTAATTTCTGCACACCTCACATACTGTCTACAGATATTTTTAGAATGTTCGTGTTATTATCAGGATTATTCGGATGGATATTCACCTAAAGTTAGCGAAGTCGTGTTGCTATCTCACTCACACCTCAAACAATGCCGCCCGGGCACGCGCGGCCGAAGCACAAAGAAGGTGCCGACCGAGTTTAGACAAATATTTTTGAATCACGTGTATGAAATGCGTAGGTAAATTCTATAATCACGCGTGAACTAAATTGTTGAATCAAGACGAATGCTATTAACGCAGTAGATATCATTGCAGTAATGTATTTGTCAGACGCCTCATAGCGCCGTTCGTTATTTTATTAGTTTTCAATAATTGACAACCCTGTTTTCGACGGCGTGCGGCTTATAAGCGACCTTTCCGCCACGCAATACGGCCCATTTCAGCTGCTCGCGTCGCCCCGCGCGCCGTTTTGTTTGGTAATAATAATTGTGTAGGTACATAAAAAGCCGGCATTTGTGAACATCAAAGCAGTGAAGCTTCTGTACTTTATATATTCTGTGGTTATGATCTCATAGAAAAAAAAAAGAATTATACAGCAATGGCTACTTTATTTCGTGAACAAGCCTTAAGCAGTCTGAACTGACATGTAACATGTATGTGTTTGCAGACGATAATCCGCGAGTGTTCCCCACCGCTTCGCTGCGAGGAGCGGTCGCCGCCGCGGGAGGATCCGCCGGCGCACACGGCTAGCATCAAGCTCGGCGACCTCGCCTCCAACATCATCACCCGAGACTTCTGCAGCCCCACGCAGCCGCACCACCAGAGGTTACTATATAAACTTTATTCACCTTTCGATGTAGTGAATCCTTTTGACTCGTTGGACATTTCGACATTTTGACTTTTCGTCATATTGAACACTTGAACATTTTGACCTATCGTCATATCGAACCCTTGAACATTTTGACTTTTCGCCATATTGACATTTTGACCTATTGCCATATTGAACCCTTGAACTATTTTGACCTATCGTCATATTGAACCCTTGAACATTTTGACCTATCGTCATATTGAAACCTTGAACATTTTGACTTTTCGTTATATTGATCCCTTGGACATTTTGACTTTTCGTCATATTGAACCCTTGAACATTTTGACCTATCGTCATATTGAACCCTTGAACATTTTGACCTATCGTCATATTGAAACCTTGAACATTTTGACTTTTCGTTATATTGATCCCTTGGACATTTTGACTTTTCGACATACTGATTCCTGGCACATTTTGGCCTTTCGACATAATAAATCCCTGCACATTTTGACTTTTCGACATATTGACTCCTTGGACATGCTAATACTCGTATGATATTTCGATGTATTTTGACCAGGGATTGCACAACCGGTTTTATTGAATACCCCTATTAGAACTGTCAAACTATTATCGCTAAAAAAACAATACCTGTATTCGAATTAGAGGTAATGCTGTCATTCCGCTTTTGTCTTATTCACTATATATTCACTATTAACGATATTAAATACCTCTATTTAATACCGGTATTCCTGACTTTTGTTTGATAGATAAGATGTTAAGTACACGCTATGACTAAATAGTTTTTTCTCAAACATGCTGGAAAAAGGCCGCATTTTATTCATAAATTGAAGACGAAAATTACTTAATTTTGTTTTTTTTTTTCAAAAATGAAAGTTAAAGCTCTGGTCATTTTACTTCTAATATTAAAATAAATGTATGAGAATCCATTTTATTCCGCTGCATTAAACTTTTAAAATGCTCAAAAGGGCCAACCAATAAACACAATCAGCCAAACAAAACCAATAATTTAAAATGGCTCTACATCTTTTCATACAATAAACAAACTCCCTAGACTAATAGACTATGATGCACTATCACTATATAAATATAAGCGCATTTACTTCTTATCGAATATTTATTTGTGAAACATAAAATAACAATAGAAAAACTTCGTTTCATACAGAAATCACGCCAAAATCCACAATACATTTTATAAATTTTACGTACCTATGTGGATGTAACATATGTTGGTACAGCGGCCCTACCGCGAACTTCGAAATCCGCAAATTTCTGTCTCTGTCAGCACTCTAAGACGCCTTCATTAGAGTAGGCCAGATAGGTACATGTAATGTCAAAATGCTATGCGCGTTTTTACTTGACAGATAACAGAATTATTTGATAGCCCCCTAATTAAAATAATTAATTATTGAAAATGTGTCATTGAAATGTTTACTTACTCTTACACTTTGTACAAATTTGTAAGTGGTCAGTCATTAAAGTTGATAACAACCTCTTTTAAGTCAATCAAAAATACAAAACGGCAAATATGGGTAAAAAGCCGCAAGCAAATACTAATGACACTTCTATGACGTCACACGTAAAGTGAAAGAGACAAAAGTATGATTTGACAGTATGGTACTCTTTTCGATGATTGTCAAAATATACGGAAAAAGTTTTGCGTAGATATTTGTTGAGTTTCAGTTTGGCTATATAATTTTGAAAAATATTAGTACAGATATTTTTGACTTTTCAGTTGCTTACATATTTATGTGAGACATGCTCAGATAAATATGACAGGTAATATGTATTTTTGATTGGTTAATCTGTTCAAATGCATATGTATCTTTCTTTGCTCATTTATTTTTGAATTCTTGAATTAGCTCATATATTTATGAACTCGATGTACATACCGCAACGCCATCGAAGTTTTGTCAAGTTGGGTAAATTTTTCTGCTACTAGAACCAGAAAAACACTGTACATGTGTGAGTTGGATGCTGAGCAAATCGTATGAAAACTCTGAATTAGGTATTAAAAATATATTGCTCCTGCCGCCCAGAGGCCTATTAACAGGTCTCCTTAAACAAAAGAAATTCTATTCTATTTCCTACATTATTAATTCAAAATTCTCAGGCAAATTTTATGGTCTGGGCGGCAGGAGGTTACAGGAAAAATACAAGGCTCATGTAATTTTAATAATAAACTAGATTAAAGGGTCGTTTGCCAAAACGTCTATAACTAAACGAAAACATATGCATTAGCATAGTGTAAATCGAAAAGAATATGTCACTGATTATGATACTTGTATAACAGTCCGTAAGATCTTTATCCTTCGTTTATAAGAATGAGACTCGAATAAAGGCGATAACACTCGAAAACTTGCTGTCCAGTTTTCTCATCATAAACGATTTACACTGACCTGCAAAAAGCTAAGGAAACCCTCTTTGTTTTAAGTAACTTAAACCTTAACTTAATGGAATTAAGTTTCTTTCGGGTTATGATTATATTCAGGTTGGCCTTTTTGTCATAATAATCTTAAGAGAATAATATCAACATATTAGAACTTAGAACAACTTCTTGGCCTGACAGAACTGACATTGACAGTACCTGTAATCGTGTTTAAGGGTAAATCTCATTATACAGGTATTGCTGTCAAATAACTAAACCTCTAATATATTTGAATACCAATATTGATTATACCACTATTTTGACATTAACCGATATACGTAGCGAAATTCGCTATTACAGGTAATACCTTATTTAAAACCTGTATTCAGATTACCGGTTGCGATCCCTGATTTTGACGCCTTGGACCCCTAGGACATTTATTTTCGATCATTGATTATATTCATTCCGTGGATGTTTTGATCCTTCAAATAAACATTTACGATTATGATTATCCTTAAACATATTGACTTCCTCGACGTTTTGACTTTTGAACATAAAGATCAAACTACAGTAAACAGTGTTGTGTTGTCGATACTGATAATGTGTTGTTTTCGATATATTTACTCCTGAGACGTTTTAACTTTTCGACATATTGACTTCTTAAAAGTATTGACCCCTTGAACATTTTGATTATTTTTGATTCTGTGAATGTTTGATCCTCCAAATAAACAATTACGAATATGATTATGATTATTTTTAGACATTTAACCTCTTGAACGTTTTGACCTTTGAACATAAAGATCCAACTCCAGTAAACAGTGTTGTCGATACTAATAGTATGTTCTTACAGCAGTCGATACAACGTGGGCGGCGTGGCGGAGTATTCCGGTGAAGAATGGAAGCGCCGCGACGCGCCCAAACATGCGCCCTACCTCGAGCCCGTCAGCCCGCCCGACAACCACCCCACCAGGTATGTGTCACCACCCACAGCCGTCCAGCAGTGGGCGGCGTGGCGGAGTACTCCGGCGAGGAGTGGAAGCGCCGCGACGCGCCCAAACATGCGCCCTACCTCGAGCCCGTCAGCCCGCCCGACAACCACCCCACCAGGTATGTGTCACCACCCACAGCCGTCCAGCAGTGGGCGCCGGCGTGGCGGAGTACTCCGGCGAGGAGTGGAAGCGCCGCGACGCGCCCAAACATGCGCCCTACCTCGAGCCCGTCAGCCCGCCCGACAACCACGTGTTAACTCATGAATAGGGATAGCAATGTTGGTGGTATTAGGTGAACAGAGGGTATGATGGAGTGGTTGCAGGCGCGGATCCAGGACTTCGTTGAGGGGGGGGGGGGGGCACTGCCCTATGACATGCTAGTATTTTATACATAATACTGCGCCTAGGCATACAAAAGTCCAGTGTGAGGTGGGGGCAAGTGCCCCCATTGCCCCCCCTGGATCCCTGCGCCCGCGCCTGAGTGGTTGTTTCAATTTTTTATGATTGATTGAATAATTAATTCATCAAAAAAACCCTAAAATCTCTTAAACAGGGTTTCAGGCAAACTGAAATTAAAATTTTTTTTTAAATATTGCATAACTAGCAAAACGCTCGAAGTGTCAGCTGTTTGATTAAAATGATATCGCGTGCGGCATGGCGGGTTGGATCACCCCTACCCGCAGCCTTCGTCATACCGCACCGTTGACGCCTTCTAATTATGTTACACTTACATGAAGGATAAATTAATAAAAATTAACGAAAAAAAGTGTTGATTTTATTTGATAAATGTGATCTATTATCGATACCAATGATATAAAATTTATTGTACTGGTGAAAAAGTAACTCTATATTTAGGGGCTTTGGGAGAACTGAAACCTCAAAGCAAGTCAGGTCAAAACAAATGTCACAAAAAAATTTAAAGATTTTTTTCAAAAATCAAATCAAAATTATTTATTTCATTTATTTTTTACTTTTTGAATACTTCAATATTGCCTTGCCAATATGAAATTATATAAAAAAATCGCCAATCTTTCTTTTTTTTTCATTATTATTTTAGTTACGATTTGTTTCGCTAAGTTTCTAAAAAAAGTTTGATTATATCTGAAATAATTTCATATAACATTACAGACCAAATATGGCCAGGAAAATATGTGGCAATGTAACAAATAGTACATTGCATCAAGGGAGGTAAGTACGAAATTACTAACGAGAGTGTTAGAAGCCCGACGCTGTCCGGCGGAGGGCTTTTATGACTCGAGTTAGTATTCCGCTTACCGACCGTGATGCATACAATGTTTTTCATCACACTTGCTGACAAAAAAATAAGTCTTAAGACATAATTTTATTAAATGACGTACTGACATTTCTATTACTCCCTAGAGAATTTCACTTTTCTATTACTCCCGCTACGCTCGCAAGCAATGGCGCGCTTAGACAGCAAGTGTGATGTTTTTTTTTAATTCCTCGGGAACTAACGGTCACCCTTCTTAATTCCAGAGCGAACAGTACCCGTCGCTTCTCAGGCTGCAACTCGTCAACCATGCTGACGCCCTTCGACTACTTAACCAACCGCATCGTCGAAGGCATGCGTAGTGACGCGGACGAGAGGAAACCGGCGCTCGCCTTCCCGGCTACCGCCTACGCCTACCCCTACTCTGCGCTCAATGTGCCCGCCACTACCGCCGTAGCCACTGATGGTGAGTTATATGAATACCTGCGACCATATATAACATGGACGTCTAACGCCAGCACAAAAATGCCCCCAAAATCAATTGTTCAATTGTGCCAAGATGGGCAGGACATAGCGCTTTTCTTAACACCGCGCATATTTCGGCGCAACATTTTTGACAACTGTTGATAGAATAAAGCCAATCAAAACTTTGATGGACCAATCACAACTAATTATAAATGGCGGCTTAAGTTTTTATAGGTTGATTTTGAAATTCATTGCCGTGATGAATTGAAGAGGGGGGTGACACTTGTCAACTAAAATACAGGACCGTTTATGAAAGGCAATTTAGTATGGCGTGCGGCTTCCATTTTTTATTTGTTCGTAGGACTCAAGTAGTCCTACGAACAAATAGCTAAGATCGTTACGAAATGAAACAGATTTTTGATTGCATTCAATTTATCCGCTATTACGGGTGTAGTGAGTATGACTTTGCTGATTTGTGACTTAGTGACCGTCGTAAGGACGCGGACAAGTAGAAGTTTGGGAGTGTACTTTGTAGTCAAAGGAATGCAAGAATATTTTTTCCTAAATAGTGCGTAAAATTAAACTTTGCCCACGCTTCGCGAGGGTAAATTTCTTTTTTTAAGGCACTTGTTATGAAAAAAGTCGTTCGATACACGTGTAAAAACTTCTTTTTAACTCGGGTGATTGTCGTCCTCGTTTCACTCGGGCTCCAACTTTTACCCTCGTCGAAAAAAATTTTTTGCACTTGCATCGAAATGTACTATATAAACGCTTGGGAGTATGCCGAGGATCGCTGACTTAATATCGGTCTTATTTCGTTTATTAAATTGTCTTTAGTCATATAAAGACCTATTAATGAATAAAATGCAGAGGATAATTTTGTATGTAGTCTATTTTTATCAGTCAAGATTCTCTTTGTCAAATTATCCGAATGTTACTGACATTCGAAATTATCTCTCGCAGTACATGATTTTTAAGTGGATCGTATTTGAGAAGTGTCCTTTTAAGACTGCATATTTCCACTCAGTCAATGAGGGTTATTTTTTCTGTTATCATAACCTTTCCTTTGTGATAGAGTCGAAATCGGTCTATTGTTAAAATTAAAACTATAAATTAGACCTTCAAGGGCACAAGTTTTAATATCACATTATTGACAGACACATACGAAAGTATAAGAGAAATAATCTCTATTGACAAAGTGGAAATAAGTTTCCAATTTAAGTCATTGTTTTCACACTAGTTCAATTAGTTATCGATAGAATCACTAACGGTACTCCCACCTCCAGCAGGCGGCGCGGCCGGCGTGGTGACGTCGGCGGCGAGCTCGGCGCCGACGCTGCCCCCCCTCCCGGCGGCGCCGGAGCCCGCGCCGCTCATGTCGGCGCGCTACGAGCCGCTCTCCGACGAGGACTGACGGCACCACCCGCCGCCGCCGCCGCTGCTAGCCTGCTGAGCGACCGAGGACCGTTCACCACCGTTCACCGCCGCACGCTGACACTTGTGACCGCTGTCGTAGCTTGCTGAGCGACCACGACCACCTGTCACACGCCGGAGGAACTGGCCCGCTGTGCGTCCGCTCCGAGTATACTAAACTACATCGACTTATGTAACTGTGAGCGTTATCCGCTGTCGCTTACGCGTCCGCTCCGCCTGAGGAACCGGTCACATCTGTGCCCTGCTGCCACAAAACGACATGCCCGAGAGAGACTAATTTAATGAGTATGTCTATGAACTGAACGACACCGACCGATGTACGATAACATCTGTCATCGCTATCCGCTCCCGCTCGCCCGCTCTACACATCGACATCCTGTAATGTAGCTCAGTGCGACGTATCGATCGAGTGACTCATGCTGATACTGTTACTATAACCGATCACTCGTCAAAAATAACTGACCAAGCAACGGCTTATTTTAGAAACCTCGCAAAGATCGGGAGATAAGGTCGATGCAACGTACCGAGCGACATCTATTGACGCTTTAAAGCAAACTTCCAATCAGTTTAGGCTCAGATAACAGATGTCTGCTCTGCTAAACCGATTTAATACTACAGATTGTCTCGGAAAAGACGTTCAACTGAGAATAAGCAGTCCTTCGTCAATGAAACCGCTATAGTGCTGAAACTGAAAACTGCTAGTTAAGTAAACATCAAGGAAAATGTGTCCCATTTAGCGATACACCTAGACTACTCGTTACGTCCTTATGTTACGTTAATTTGAAATAAATAGATGTAATGGAAGACTGTCGCTTAAGGCTGTGCGATAAATATCTGCGGAGTGGATGAAAAACTAGTGACACCAACGCCACAGGAAAATACACCTAAGATACTGTTGGTGCATTTGGTGTAAGTCGATAAGAATATTGTCTACACATGTATATAATAATCGAGTAAGAGATCGTGTAAGATCCGCAGAATATGTAGAAATGCTGAAAGATCAGCAACTGAAAAGTTACACAAAACTGCCCTATAATTACGTGGTAATCTTAAATACTCTGATTTGTAAATGGTTTATGGACTATCTAAAAGTGATACCTTACACCGGATATGACCCGGAGACAAATCTGGACATGGACGTTTATATAACAGCCGTCCCGAGTAACATAGATGCTGAAGATTTTAACCTTTGACTACGCCAACCGGCTTGGCTTAATGTAAGATAGAATATGCTTAAAGAGCGTCGGACTCAGTGCAGACTTAGTGAGTGTAACGGACAAGTGTAAATTTTAAAGTGTTAGGTCATTAAAGCAGGGAATATATATCGAGTTGTGGCAAGCTTTAAGTGTACGAGGAATCTGCGGACGCTTCCGATAGTGTATATTTATTCCGTTCCATCGCTAGCGGCTCGCGTGGCCCTAGTCGTGGTACCAGCGGCGACTCCTGTACCGCCGTTATATCGCTATAATAATGCTTTTTCACTAAAATTGTATATTAGTTTGGGTCGAGAGTACCAGGCTAGCACGGCGGTGCAGGAGGCCGTCGTCAGCAGTCTTCCGTCGCTCGCGGCGTCCATAGTGTAGCGTGTGGCGTGTGTGCGGCGTGCGTGCGGCGTGCGTGCGGCGTGCGTGCAGCGTGCGCCCTGCGTGCAGATTCCTCGCCGCTGCCGGGCCGCGGCCGTAGTCCGCGTAGAGTCCCTGTACATACTCGCACCCTGTATAGCGCGGCGCCGGCCCCGAACATTATAAATATTAGACACGGTAATCGGTATAGACACGTCATCATGTATACATTCTGTGCATTTGTAATTATACTTAGGTAAGGTACGATAGAGATTTGTTTTCGTTAGCTAGGTCCGGCCCCCGGGCGCGTGACCCGTGACGCGCGGCCGTGAGTGACCCGGCCGTGAGTGACCCGCTGCCGTGGGTGACCCGCGGTCGTGAGTGACCCGCGACAGTGAGTGACCGTCGTCCCTAGCCCCGGGGGCCACATGCGAGCCGCCGCGCCGCCCGCCGGCTGCCTCTACAAGTGTGTGACCCGCGCCGCGCCCGTACTGCCCGCGCCGCCGACCGACATTACCGCCACCGCCGAGATCTGTTCGACAAATCTCACTGTAATATATCTCAAACTCGAATCCGGGGCAGATTTTTTAATCCCAATTTAACAGTATCTTTGAGATAAACGTTAGCTCTATCCTTTCTCATGATCTGAGAATAGGATGGTATTTTTTATCTAGGGATTGAAAAGTCGACCCTTAGCTCGCTGACGTAATTATTTTAACTGGGTTTTAAATAAGCAAACGTGAAATTGGAATCATATATTAGTTTCTCAGTAGCGGTAACGTCGCTGGGCGGTGGCACCGGCGACCTGCGACCCTACCGCGAAATTCGTCTCGAGGATTTGTCTCTTGTCACTAAAACGATGATGTCATTAGAGTGAAGGAGACGAATCCTCGAACAGTGGGAGCCGTCGCCGGTGGCGGGTCGCGGCGCTTAAATCAGACCGCATCGATGCTGCGCCACCATTTATTGTCATTTACACTTTATATCCACTTTTGCAATTTATAAATCGATTACGTTTACATTTTTTTTAAATATTTTTTATTTTAATCGATCGTTATATGACGAAATCAGTTTCATTACAAAATTATGGATCTACTTAAAATTTACTCGCTATATTTTTTATGTATGAATTGTTACTCCGAATCAGTTTTAAGAGGATGAATGGAAGACCTAGAGAGAGGTCTCGTATGCTACTCGTATGTTTTGTATGTTGTATAGTAGGTTTGTTTGTATATAGCGGGTGGCGAGCGTCGGGCGTCTTGTTGTAAATGTTTTATATTATGTAAAAACGACTGATTATATTAAAGTTCTGTTGTTCGCGGGCGGGCGCCGCGGCGCGCCTCGACATTGTGATTTCTTTATAAATTGTAATATTAATAATGTAATTTAAGTAGCCGAAAGAAAAGATAATCCTTGTAAGTCCGAGTAAAGCGAAAACAAAGTTTTGGAGGACTCAATCAATAAATATGATGCAAATCGATGCTGGGTTTTATTTGATTTATAAAGCTTCCCTTGTCACCTAGTGTTCCGGAAACAAATAGTATGTTTAACAAGATTAGTAATTAATTAAAAGATTATCTAGTTATATTATTAGTTCAGGGCACTAAGTACAAACGAAGCTCAAAATATGTTTTCCTTATATTTCTGAGCTATCTATTGCAATCATTTAACCCTTAGGTGCATTGAGTATCAAAAACGATACCATCGAAATCACACATGTCATGTCGAAATAAGTAATCAATTGAGACTGTCACACTGAGCAACAGATATTTCAGAAATAAAATGAGAGTCATACCATATGCACACATTTCTCACCTGAATCTATTAACATGTGATACGACAAAACTGTAGAACAGACTTTGATAAGGCTTGCACATTCCCTATTCAGTGTGGCTACATAAGCAGAATCACCGCACAGAATAATTCGTACAGATTTATCAGGTAGTAAAGTAAATGCCCGTAGGTTACGCTTTTCGCGGCAGTAGGTCAGGGGCCCGTTTATCGAAAGCTTGTAACTTGTAATACAAGTGGAAGTCTTTTTTTGACACTATTAGTTAGATAAGGACTTCCGCTTGTATTACAAGTTACAAGCTTTCGAGAAATAGGCCCCAGGTTCGCTATAGTAGTCGCGTTCCACTAGGATGTTGCTGCCAATCATCAATAAATAATGGTCAGTGACACTTCAATCCCTTAATCTACAAAGTGAATAGGCGTAAGTATTTAATTTTGACACGCAAATCGATAAACCGACAGCGATTGTGCACAAAGCTGTCTCGTCAAGACACATGTAAAGTTTCTGTTTTGTTTATACTGCAGGGGCCTATTTCTCGTACCTTATTAGACTAGTAATATTAGTCCATGGGCTAATATTTTTTACAAGTTTACAAATTTGCGTTTCTCGAAGGCACTCTAATAAAATATTAGTTATTAGTTACCAACCAATAAATATTAGCTAATATTATTAGACTTAATTTGGTTTTGGTTTCTCGAATACAAAGAAAAATAACTACACTTGTAAAATACACTCATAAAGCTATTAGTCGCCGAAGCTTGGTAAAAAATATTAGTCCAAACTATTAGCGTGTTTCTTATCACAGTTAACTAATAGTACATTGTGTACTTAGGGCGGTAAACAAGAAATTACGAACGAGTGTGAATTCAAGCCCGAGCCGAAGGTGAGGGCTTAATTCTAACACGAGTTCGTAATTCTTGTACCGCCCGTGGCACACACAATGTTTTTCATCACACCTGTGATGCAAAAAAGTAAATAAAACAATATATTTTCACAAAACTACTCTAAAATGGTCTAAATCAGGGATGACTTAATTTCATCATTTTCATAAAAGAAATCTCGGCGCGGCTGCGGCGTGCGCCGGACCCCGCTAGTGCGACGTAATGTTGTATGAAAATCCTTAACGGCATACTATGACGTAATGACGCACCTACGGCCCGCATCACCGCAGCGTATTGGCGCACTTACGGAACAGGTGTGATGAAAAGAAATTTATATAATGTGCGTCCACATTATTCACATTACAGATTCGGATGAGAAATAATAAAAATTGTTAATTCCTTCCATTTTTACGTTTATCTATTTAGGTTAACGTGTCCGAAAAGCTCCCAAATAAAATATCTCTGGCTTCCAATATATTCCTCAAAACCATCAACTTATAGCCATTCATAATATTTTTTTTATTTTAACTAAACAAACAATTTGCTTTTTACCGCCTATGTTTATTTCTTTTAAATATGTAATAAGGCATGGGTAATACCCCAATCAGCTACGCTGGACTAATATTTTTTATTAGTTTACCTATATTAGTTACTAGTCTAATATATATTTTCGAGAAAGAGATTTTCGAGAAGAAGAGTCTAATATTTTCTGTTTCTCGAAAATAATTATTAGACTAGTAACTAATATAGGTAAATTAATACAAAATATTAGTCCAGCGTGGCTGATTGGGGTATTACCCATGCCTTATTACATATTTTTCATCACACTTGCTGTCTAAGGTCGCCATTGCTTGCGCGCGTAGCGGGAGTAATAGAAAAGTGAAATTCCCTAGGGAGTAATAGAAATGTCAGTACGTCATTTAATAATATGATGTCTTAAAACTTATTTTTTGGTTGGCAAGTGTGATTAAAAACATTGTATGCATCACGGTCGGTAAGCGGAATACTAACTCGAGTCATAAAAGCCCTCCGCCTGATGGCGTCGGGCTTCTAACACTCTCGTTAGTAATTCCGTACTTACCTCCCTTGATGCACAATGTACTATAAAAAAAAATTGAAACATTGGCGGTAAAAAGCAAAATTGTTTGTTTAGTGAAAATAAAATATTTTTCAACACACTTGCTCGTAACGTAGGTATTATTGAACCGCTATTAGGCTTATAATCCAAGATATTAAACACGCGTGCTTTTTCATTACGTTATTTTTTTTTTTTTTTTAATGGCACCGCGCTCCTGGCGCATTCAGCCAAACAAGAAAACGAGGAAACGGGATTGTGAATAATAAAAGCGGAATCGGAAATTTGGAAAAGGATCAGGAAAAGGTAAAGTTACAGTTTGATGTTGTTATGAGTAAGGAATGAATATAATGCTTTAAATATATACATGGATTTTTTATTTATATGAAGGAGTAATGAAATGTTTGTAGGAAATGGAACTTTTAAAAGTGACAGTTGACTATATAATACAGAGTGATCATATTGGTTACACACAAAAAATATGTGGTTAAGATCAGCAGGATCAGCTCCGCAAACACAAGCAGAACTAGACACTAGACCCTGCTTTGCCAGGTGTTTTGGTGTGCACACGTGACCCAACCTCATTCGAATCATCATAGTAGTGGCAGATTTTGGCAAAGAGATTTTAGCAAACCATGGTTTCACAGGAATTGATGCTTGTATGCTTCGATAATGTAACGCAGTCCCTGCACCAGATGTCCATAATTTCTTCCATGCACTTCGTAGGTATGAACTTGGTAGTGCTAATAGGTCATCTGCAATATTCTTATATGGAAACATGTCTCCACAACTGATAGCATCACGGGCTATATCATCCACCCTTTCATTGCCTTTAATCCCCCTATGTCCGGGGATCCAGGCAATGGAAACGAAATACCCTTTGAGGTGACATTTTAACAGTAAACTGCGAATTTGAAAAATTATTGGGTTATTACATTTGGATTTAAATGGAAATCTAGATATTGCCTGCAATGAACTTAAAGAATCTGAAAATATAATAGACTTTTTTAAACGCATTATAATTATGAATTCTATTGCTTTCAGGATACCAAAGCACTCCCCACTGAACACAGAAGATTCAGGAGGCAACTTTATTTTTTGATAGATATTTGATTGAGTATGAAGTACTCCAACACCAACACAACCATTGGCTGACATCTTGGAAGCATCTGTATAGATATGTTGAGCATCTTGCCCATCTGTTCCAATATAGTCTAGAAACTGTTGGTTTTGTTCCACATCACTTTTTGAGATGCCAATATCAAGCAAAATTGCAGGATTATATGTTAATGATTCATATTCATATTGAAAAATGGGAAGTGTTAAGGAACTAACAGTGGAAGCAGAAATAGATTTAAGTTCCTGAAAACTCTTAATTAAACAAGGAGGACTCTTGTGTTTCCAATAGTTGGAATGAGCTATTTGAGATAAAAGTTCAGATAATATAACCCATAGTTGGTGGTATTTAAATTGTGAGCATCGGAAGATATATCTATCGCTGAGATACTGTCGTCTTAAATGCAATGGAGGCTCTACACACTCCACCTGCATTGCAATTATAGGACTAGACCTCATGGCCCCACAAATGACTCTAAGAGCTTTGGACTGAATGCTATCTAATTTCTTAAAACCAGCCACACTTCCTGGTTCTAGCAAAAATGTACCGTAATCCAATATACTCCTAATCATGGCATTGTACATAAGTTTTAAACAAAATGGGTATGCACCCCACCAGACACCTGATACACACCTAAGAAGATTAATGTTTTTTTCACATTTAGTGACTATGTACTCACAGTGTGGGAGGCCTGTTAACTTGCTGTCTAATATAGTACCCAGGAACTTAGTTTTATGTTTGACTGAGATAGAGCATGAACCAAATCGGATAATGATTGGTGGAGGAAAAAGTTTTCTAGTAAATATAACAGCAACACTTTTGGGAACAGAAAGTTCTAGACCATTAGCATCTAACCATAACCCTAATAAACCCAAGGCACCAGTGACAGATCTACCGGCCTGTTCAATAGAGAGATTAGGCGAGTATAATAACAGATCATCAGCATATTGCAACACTCTAACCATGCCATTTAGAGATGACTCTAAATCAAACGTATAAATATTGTATAATATAGGACTAAGTACTGATCCTTGGGGTAGACCTCTCCACACAAAACGAGTGATTTTATTGTTGTCATCCAAGACAAGGCTAATAGACCTCTGAGACAAAAGATTTATAATGAAATTAATTAGCATAGCTGGTACATCTAACCTATGCATTTTTTGTTGTAATACACTGACTAGAACATTATCATAAGCAGCACTTATATCTAGAAAAGCAGCTACAACCGACTCATTTTTAGAAAAAGCCAGTCGGATATCAGAAATAAGTATTGCTAAACTGTCACAGGTAGATCTACCTTTACGAAACCCAAACTGGCTTTGCGATAGCAACTGGTTTTTTTCCACATAAAATTCTAATCTATTTTTGATTAAATGTTCTGCAATTTTGGCAAATACTGAAGAGAGAGCTATTGGTCGATAAGAAGAAACATCAGAAGCTGATTTGTTTGGTTTTAAAATAGGAATGACTATTTGGGATTTCCATGAATCAGGGACTATACCAGAATGGATAACCGAATTTATTATACTCAGATAGTAAGATAAAATACCATCACTTGAGTTCACAAGGAAGGAATAAGGGATTCCGTCTTCGCCAGGTGCAGTATCTTTTAAATTGCTTAATACTCCTTTCAATTCCTCTATTTTAAAGGGGTCATTTAAAGTAAAGAAGTTAGAAGGTTGACATGAAAAAGTAAGGGGATGAAACACATATTCTTCTGGTACTGATACCGGTGCTAATTTATTCATAAATTCTTCAGCAAGGTTAGGAGGCAATGTATGTCTAGAAGGTTCATTAAAAGCATGTTTAAATTTTTTGATATTATTCCATACTATGGAAGGTTTTACATTAGGATTGAGAGACTCACAGAATCGTCTCCATCCTTCATATTTTTTCTTCCGTAACAATTTTTTAGTATTACGTGCAATCTGCATGTAAGATTCAAAATTTTCAGTAGTCATTAAATTACGGTAACGTTTTTCAGCCTCCTTGCGTTCCCTGATGGCTTGGGAACATTCAGTATCCCACCAAGGAGGAGAAGGAATTTTACCCGTTGAACTGTTTTTTACAGGAAATACTTCGTCCGCGGTTTCTGTTATCACCTGAGCCAGAGCAACTGAACATCGGGCTACATCACTATTATCTAAGCTAGGCAAAACCAACAGCTTCTCTTCTACTCTGCTTTTGAACATTTTCCAGTCCGGATTACACAAGTTATATTTAAGTCTAGGTCTCGGTCTTGAAGCAGGTGGAACAGATGATGGAAATGAAAGAAGAATAGGAAAATGATCACTGCCAAATGTCGATTCTAAAGTGTGCCATGTGAAGGAAGCTGCAAGTTCCGCCGAGCAAATGGATAAATCAACAGCACTGACTGACTCAGTAGGCGCTGTTCGACGTGTCGGAGAACCAGTATTCAGGACACAAAGATTGTAATCATCTAGGATTCGTAAAATTCGATCTCCATGATAGGTAGATATGGAACTGCCCCAAAACTGATGATTAGAATTAAAATCACCTAGAAGTAACATAGGCCTAGGAAGAGTGGAAATTATATTATCAAGCTCATCAAAAATGGATGATGATGGACGAGAAATATATACAGAAATGATGCAAATGTTATTTACAATGGCAGCAACGATTGACAAATCGTCGCTGTGTGATGGAAGATGAAAAGGTGAGAATGATAAGGAGTTCCTGACGAGCAGGGCTACCCCACCCCATCCGTCAGGACGGTCCTCTCTGAGACATGAATAGCCAGTGGCTCTAAGAAGAGCCCCAGGTCTGAGCCATGTCTCAGAGAGGGCAAAAACGATAGGTTGAAATTTATTTAATAAATGAAATAGATCTTGTTTTTTATTTATTATGCTCCTGCAATTCCATTGAATTATTTTGGCCATTATTTTTAATAGTAGTAACAAGTACATCGAGCAAGGGGGCAACGTTGGACGGTAGGGTAACATTTGGCTTAGATAAATGATTTATTAAGGCTTGAATTTCCTCAGCCATTGATATGTCTGTCTGTTCTTTGTTAGAATTGTCTTGTAATGCGCAGCCATTTGGAGAAGATGGAATAGTGTATTCATTAATTAGCGCATTATGAGTCGCTACATCATAGCCAGTGGTGGACTTTCTTAATGAACGAGGTTTCAAAAAAACTGTTTTTTTATAACTACGAGACTGTGAGGATGTACCCGGGGCTGAATTGTTGAAATTGCGGGGTAAAGCGAATTGAGGCTGAGATTGTGGTTGAGGTTGTGACATTAAAACATCAGCATATGATTTAGAAATGGCTGGATGAAGTTTAACTGCCTCTCCATAAGAGATGCAGTTATTTGCCATAGTAACTTTAATTTCTTTTTGCCTAATATGTTCCTGGCAAGACCTGTTCGTGGCAAAATGAAAGCCATTGCAGAGACAGCAAATGGCATCATCCTCATCCACTGAACAGGTATGACCAGAGTGCATCTGACCACACTTGAAGCATTTCGGTTTTGACCTGCAGGTGGTTTTTGTGTGTCCAAACTTGCAGCAATTAAAACATTGGATTGTTGGGAAGATATACAATTCAACGAGAAGTGAATTATAACAGGAAAACACTCTTTTCGGCAGAACTTGACCATCGAAGGTCAAAACAACTGTTTCTGAGGGTTGCCATGAAATGGAACCATTCATTGTGACTCTGTGGTTTAAACGCCGTACTTTAAGCACCTTTCCACACCCAGTAGGCACGGAAATGTTCGAAATAATTTCTTCGTCCGACCATTGATTAGGGATGCCACGAACCAGGCCCATACGGGTTACTGAAAATGATGGTATGTATGCTGTTAGATTTTCTAACTCTACGCACGGATCAGTGACAAATAAATTTGCATCAACGTAACTACTAAATGCCATCGAAATACGCGTTCTGCCTATGCGCTTAACACTGCCATTTATAATGTTCTTAAATCCTTTTTTCATTAAAAATTTACCAAAAGACACCGGGTGCAGAGATGAATTTGTGTCCGTCTGTTTTAGTTGAACATGCACCGTGAAAGGTGCAACATCTGTACTTGAAAATAAATTCCTGCCAACCTTTACATTAGTGGTGTTAGAAATATTCGTGTCTAATTTCACCGAGGAATTCGTCGCATTTGCGGTATTAGAATTCGAATGAGATTGGGGCACCTGTAATTTATTTGTCTGGCAATCGCACGTATGAACGCCGCCATCAGTTTGCCGCTTTTTTTTATTGCAGTGTTTGCATCGCTTATAGATTTTAGTTCGTTTTCTTTCACTTTTACTACAAACAGATGTATCTGTGTCCATACAAGACTCTATTATAACATTGTGTGCAACCGTGAGATCATCTCCTCCGGGATCGGGAGGATCCCCGTCCAACTCGCTCGCCATCAAAAATATTTACATGAGAACTTACCCAATATGACGCAGTTTCAATAATTATTTACACAAATAGAATAGTATACACAAATTATATGAAAAACTATATACAAATTACCAATTTCCTGATCTACAGTATTAAAATAGAAATTAAAGTTACAAGAAACCCAAAACTTCGACCGCCGCGTTCCACGTTTCCCGCGCTTTTTTCCATTACGTTATTGTTCTAGTGCGGTAATAACATAACCCGACCAAGTATGTTTGCAAACATTTGCGTGTATTATGTCATGTAGATGAAGCATTCGAATTTAGTCAGGTTATGTTTATTTTTTTAATGAGGGTTTTCGATAATTTTTCTGCCACCAGGCGGCGCTTCGTACGTACCTGGTCTCGACAACTGTCAGATTCATACTATTCATAGGCACCTGGGCCTAAAATATTGAAATTCTATTTTATTTGGAAGAGAATTGATTTTGTAATAGATTACGACTAATACATGGTCGTCGAACTGAAGATTGAACTCTAAAACAGTCGCTCAAAGTCACTGGTATTCAAAATAATTACTATAACTTTGTTAATTTCATGAGAATTGACTTGGAACTATTTTATTCATTTATTTTAGGTAACAATATGACTAAAGTAATGGTTTTCAGAATAAATAAGCCTATAAATATGTTGAAAATTAAATGCGCGTATTTATTTTGACAGTTCGTTATAAGGTCGGCTCAGTGCTGCCATCTCACCTCCCCATAGCGGCAGAAAAAGTATCAAAAACCCTCATTGACCAAAGAAATGACATGTGGCAGAAATAGCGGAATCCAGAATATTCTGGATACAAAATACTATACATTTTCGTAAATAAATAGATAAAATATTTAAATTGTGCATCCAAATTATCAAGTAATTATATGAAATGTAAAGTTATCGTATTTTTATTTTATGATAATCGTTTATGATTCGCTGTTTTTTTTTTATATTGGCTGTTTGTCGATAGGATTGCTGCCTTACAAATTTGCGCGCGTTTAAAAATTCCTTAAGTATGCGCGCGCCGTTTTATAGTTACCATTGTATTTGTTATTTGGAGTGGAGTGAATTTCAAATGTTTGTTGCGTTTATTTATTTTTGTTGTGTTTACTGTTACCTATTACTTTTATGTGAATTGTGAACTTCAAGTAATGAACAAGAAAAAATAAAAAGTTTAAACGTAACTTTGGGATAGTACCTAAGTAAGTACCTAGTAATTACCTAGCAACAAAATGTTACTAAAAGTCGGTTATTCCTCGCAAGTGTGTTGAAAACCGTCGTATAAAACTCGTGTGCATTGATCATTATACTCTCTGCTATCTTATGCGCGCTCGCTTGCAGCTCGCGCGCACAATACCGCCTCGACTATAATGATCAACTTAGCACACTTGTATCATAATGTACTATTTCAACACACTTGCTCGTAACGTAGGTATTATTGAACCGCTATTAGGCTCATAATCCAAGATATTAAACACGCGTGCTTTTTCATTACGTTATTGTTCTAGTGCGGTAATAACATACCCCGACCAAGTATGTTTGCAAACATTTGCAAGCATTATGTCATGTAGGTGAAGCATTCGAATTTAGTCAGGTTATGTTTATTTTTTAAATTGACCAAAGAGTTGACATGTGGCAGAAATAGCGGAATCCAGAATATTATTTCAAAATACTGTAAATTTTCGCAAATAAATAAATAAAATATTTAAATTGTGCACCCAAATTACCAAGTAATTATATTAAATGTAAATTTATCGTAATTTTATTTTATGATATCGTTATTTATTCGCAGTTTTTTTTATATTGGCTGTTTGTCCTTAGGATCGCTGCCTTACAAATTTGCGCGCGTTTAAAAATTCCTTAGATATGCGCGCGCCGTTTTAAAGTTTGTATTTATTTTGTCATTCGGAGTGGAGTGAATTTCAAATGTTTGTTGCGTTTATAAATTTTGTTGTGTTTACTGTTATTAGTATTACTTTTGTGTGAATTGTGAACCAAGTAATGAACAAGAATAAAATGAAAAGGTTAAACGTAACTTTGGGATAGTACCTACTAAGTAAGTAGTAATTACCTAGCAACAAAGGTTAGTAAAAGTGTTACTA
The DNA here is from genome assembly GCA_025490895.1 of Thaumatotibia leucotreta. Classification (NCBI taxonomy): domain Eukaryota; kingdom Metazoa; phylum Arthropoda; class Insecta; order Lepidoptera; family Tortricidae; genus Thaumatotibia; species Thaumatotibia leucotreta. Next base: position 19,110 of record JALPQI010009913.1, on the reverse strand, counting down.
AAAGTTGGTTATTCTTCGCAAGTGTGTTGAAAAACGTCGTATGAAACTCGTGTGCATTGATCATTATACTCTCTGCTATCTTAAGCGCGCTCGCTTGCAGCTCGCGCGCACAATACCGCCTCGAGTATAATGATCAACTTAGCACACTTGTATCATAATGTACTATTAGATAACTGTGATAAGTAGCACGCTAATAGTTTGGACTAATATTTTTTACCAAGCTTCGGCGAGTAATACCTTTATGAGTGTATTTTACAAGTGTAGTTATTTTTCTTTGTATTCGAGAAACCAAAACCAAATTAGGACTAATAATATTAGCTAATATTTATTAGTTGGTTACTAATAACTAATATTTTATTAGAGTGGCTTCGAGGAACGCAAAGGCCATAGTCGGATTTTCATAGTAAGTCAGCCTTTAAATCAACCAGGGGGCCGATTTTTGAGATTCGAACGCTCGAATTCAAAAACGAGTGATCGAAAATAATCGCACGTGAAAATTTGTCACGAATATTTTCGCATGAAACCATTAATCCCTATTTTTGAAAGTCACAATCGAAAAGCTAGTGATTGACTATCGATATTTATGCGTTTCGTTGTACGCAAAAAGTCGATATTTATCGGTTATTGAAAAAGTATTTATAAAGTAACTTTACGGTATACTACCATTAGAATTAATATTCGAACTAACAATAATAATAAATTTTAAGATAATATTATACATTACCAGGGTATTTTATACATGGTAGTTAAAAATAAAACATTACCGCTGGTGAATGGAGCGTTAATTTTATTTTCCCTCTGTCAAAATATATGGCTTATTTTATTAGTTAGTCTATGGTCGCGAGTTTCGAACTTTCGATTTTATTTTTTATCAATTTCTTGAGTTTCTTCATTTTGTTTTGGTAAAACAATGGCTGAAAATAAGAAGCACCACATGTCCCTGTCGCAAAAAAAACAATTGGCTGAGATCATGGGCAGCAAAAGTGAGCTGAGAACGGGGAAGTTCTCGGCAACTTTTACTAAAAAGAAAGCCCAACAGGAGTGGGAGGAAATTGCCGGCATTTTAAATGCTTTGCCGGGGGCTCAAAAGTCTTGGCAGTCATGGAGGAAGGTAATTTTAAAATTTACAATTATGCTGTTTAGATAGTACCACGATTAAAATTGCTACAAGCTTTCTTGTCAATGTATACCTAACTACTTAACAATATTTGTTTGTTTACCAGTCATGGCAAGATCTTCTATCCAAAACCAAAACAAAACAAGGCACAATTAATAAAAGCCTCCACCAAACCGGAGGAGGTCGGCCAATTGAACCCCTCGACGAAGTGGAGGCAAATATCGTTTCATTTATTAATCCGCGGACTATATCCGGGCATGAAGAAACTTTGGAGTCCGAGGCGGTTTTCGATTGTAAGTAAACTAGTTATTTACGCAGTAGGTAATCAAGAATCATAATTTTAAATAAAACTTAATGTATATAATATAAGAACTAACAATACACTTACACTGTTCATGAATTTTATGGGGGAGCAGGAAATAATAGTTTTTTTTTTTGTAATTATATTATTTTTTCCAGTTGACACTTACTTAATGAAGTCAACTGAAGAGGAATCAGTTATGAAGGAAACAGAGGCAGGGACGGATACAGTAACTGTGGTCCAAATTGGTAAGTGATTTTTATATTCATAATATATTAAGATTATCCATGTAAAATGCAAGCAATAAAAAAAACTTTGGTTGGCACCTCTCACAAGTGGAAATAGTTGCTCATCCCCAACGGGTCAAAATAGGTTACCACTTGTGTAGTTTTTAGGACCATCAGATGTGTGGACCTATGCCTCAAGCACATGTGGAACGATGTATTCATACCACACTCCAGTGTAGGGGCATTCATACAACTTGATTCCTGTTTGCTTCTTTTACGGGAGACAAATTAGTCACTTAATTGATTTTAAACAACTCATAATGAAATTGACTGAACAAAGAAAAAGCAAAACCAAATCATTCCCGGCTTGCACAATTAACATTTTTACACTCCACCACTGCCACATTCACACCCCTCTGCAAACTTTGTGAAAACAAACATACCAAATATACCATTTTAAATATTATTTATTGAGCCATAAATAACATTTTTTTTTAGTTTCAGATGATGACACTACAACTCGGCATCCTCAACATAACAAACCAAATAAAAACAAAATTAATTTGAAAACATTAATGAAAGATAAATTGGAATTAAAAAAAAAGGTGTGCGAGGCAAAAATTAATTTTTATAATGAATTTTTAATTCATATGCAAAAACAAACCACTGCACTGGAGGGGATTGCTTTGGCAATACAGGGTCAAAGCAATGTTCTCTAGTGTGGTAGTAGAGAATTGGGGTAACAGGGTGGCCAGTTGATTCTTATGATTATTGTAGGTAAAATTGATCCCAAAGACAGTTAATTTTGTAGTGATCTAGTGGAGACTGATTTGGCTGTAAATCATATAGGTATTTTAGAATATTTTAAGTTATGTACAATTGTTGATTTTTTAAAGATATAATTAATACAATGTCTAAGACTGATTTGCTTGTAAACCTAATAACTAAGTAGGTATTTTAGTACATATTGATCATAGTATTATTTATCTTATTTATTTTTTGTACCTACCAAGTACAAAAAATAAATAAGATCTCTTTAAATAAATCAGGAATAGTGAATTATATGAAGAGCTTAGGTTTTTTTACTGTAACAGTAAAGTCACCAATAGCAGTTCTTTCTTTATTTTTGTCCCTTATTGATTCGTTCCAAAGACTGAACTAGCAAAATTCTAGGAATTGTTGAATTTTTAAAGATTTAATGCTTACTTACATCTAAAACTAATTTGTTTTGTAAACATAATAAGTATGTATATTAGTATATTTTTATCCTAGTAATAGGAAGGTGTAGTTGCTAACAGATATATCGGATTAGCTAGGGTACCCAAGCAAACCTCTTATTTGTCAGGATCAGGTGCCACCTTGGCTGCTCCTATATATCTGATGGTGGCTGAATAATTAACCCTTAAATGCATGCAACAAACATAATTAATTTTAAATCAAAAACTAAGAACCATATGACAGAACTTATCTCATTTCTGTAGGTATAATAAATCTAACATCATGCATTTAAGGGTTTATCAGAAGATGTAATTTATTTCTCTTGCAGGTAAATTACAAGTGGTGATTTATAACAGATTTAATATTAAGTAAATTGCTAGTTCCCATAGCTGATTGAGCAGAGGTTACCTTTTGTTTTATAGGTGTATAAATAAAACATTATTACCAAGGTTTTTTTTTATTTAAAAGAAATGGTTTATAATATAATTTTGCATGGCCTGCCCTCGCAAAAGGTCTTGGTTATGCCTTCCTCTTGGCTGGTTTAAAGGGGGCAAATCCATACCAATGTTTACTGGAAAATCACCATCATCGTCATCATCTTCCAGCTCCACATTGTTGCTAACACACAAATTATGCAATGCCACACAGGCATTTATTATTTGAGAGGCCTTTTCAGGATTGTAATGTAGGCCTCTCTCTTTTCTCAGGCAACGGAATCTCCCTTTCAATAATCCATTGCACCTCTCTATTGTTGCTCTTGCAACTTTGAAGGCTGTATTGTACCTGTAAGCAGGGGTCCCTTCTGCTGGCTCAGGAACAGGTACATGAAGCCATGGCCTGAGTGCATATCCACTGTCACCTATAAATAAAATTATCAGTTTAATATTAATAAGACCATTTACAGACAAAAAAAATATTACTAAGTAAAATAGATACATTACCTATTAAGTAGTACCCAGTGTGTCCATTATTGTGCAAAGCTTGCACAAGGGGTAATATATTGCCTTGATTCCATATATACGAGTCATGGGTACACCCGGGAAACCGTGCATTGACATTTGTGATAAGCATGTTAGCGTCACAGATCTGAAAAAACAATTAAGTTTTAATTGTGACCTTTGTTGACTAATATTTACACTGACCACTGAATAGTCCTCATAGTAGAATGAGCCATAATTGAAATGAATGCAGCTTATCTAACACAGTAAATAAAGTTTACCAATTGAGTGTTTATAGAGTGTGTACCCTTTCTGTTGACATATGACCGCTCATCAAATTCTTCAGAATTTGGTGGAACTATAGCAATATGAGTACAGTCAATGCACCCAATTATGCCTGGTAAACCATAGCGATGAAAAAATCTGCAAACAAATAAATAGTGAAGGATATTGGAATATAGTCTAAGCAGTTATTTTGTTATTGTAAACATAACTTCAATTAGGTATTCAAACCAGAAAATTATGATAAATACTTACTGTCGCGTGATATCAGCTAATTCTCCTAAGTTTGCTGGGAATTTCACAAAGCATTTAAATACTTCTCTGTGATTTAAAGCCATAACCACCTCTGTTATAGACTTTGAGACTGAAGACTGGGAAAATTTCTTTTCCATGTGTTGGCCCACGGGTGTTTGATACGACCCTGTCGCCAAAAAGTTAAGTGTAATCAGCACCTGCAAGAAGACAAAGTTTTAAAACAGCACTACCGCCAGTTTTGCTGTCTCCGTCCAACGACTGAGATATACCTAACGGCCCCGTTGTGTGGCGGAACTTTTTAGTACCTATCAATTTAGTATGTGAAAGAATCAAAAATACATGTGACAAACCAACCTTTATTTCTACATTTAAATCACTGGACCGTTGGGCATCCTTAATATAGGGTCTTAATTTCGCAATAAGCTCTCTACACAGCCTTTTTGTGAGCCGGTAATTCTTTTTGAACATTCGGTCACTGACGTTAAATGCTTTTTGCACTTCTTCCTCCATTTGAAGCCGCCGCGGCCGCCGTAATGGCTCGGGTGGGTTCTCCTCCTCTTCATCGTCATTTGTAAATAACAAAAGATATTCTTCGAGACTAGCCATAATTTAACTCCAACTACCTAAGCTGACCTAAGCACAACACAAGCTACCACAGTTCTGTTGACAGTGTTGACAGTTCATTTTCTACCGATAGAATTGAATACGAGTGGTCAAAATCACTCGTTTTTGAATTTTCTATCGCACGTTTTTCAAAAATAGCATTTCATCGTTTTTATTCATTTTCGAATGAAAGATTCGAGCGCTCGAATTTCAAAAATTGGCCCCCAGACTCTAGTATTTTTTTGTGAGTACCTCTTATGGTGAAGAATATTTCTGCTGAGTATCAACGTCCTATCGGTGACAGTTTTTGACTTATGATTTTTTTTAGTTTTTTCTTTAATGTGCTGTATCTCAGGATGTATAAAAGCGAATTGCTTCAAATTTTGAAATAATGTTCTTTATTTAGATATGCATCGAATTTAAAAAAATGAATATCGATTGTCGTATAAAAAAAAGAAAAAAAAAGACCAAAAAATTTTTCATATTTTTTTTTGTGTACCTATGAAGTAGTGACACCTCTATTTTCTTTTTCTAATTATAGACCATACATTGGCCTACTAGTTGCCTAAGTATCAAAATTTTCCAAGCGGTACTTCTTACCAAAAATCGGCAATATGTGTGGTCAAGTTCTGCATTCAATCGGTGTTTTTCAATGTAGTATACAAACTCTTCATTTATATTTGAGTTTTCTTATCAGGTTATCTTATTTAAGAGTAAATGCTAATGACAACTTAATGTCATCATGATGCAAGCTGTTTATTTCATTATTAATCGGCCGTTTACCATTTCAACTAGCGTATCTCGCTAATATTTAACTGCAATATATTATTTTTAATGAATATCTCATAAATAATATCGAATTACGCTAGTTAAAATAATAAACGGCCGATTAATAATGAAATAAACAGCTTGCATCATGATGACATTAAGTTGTCATTAGCATTTACTCTTAAATAAGATAACCTGATAAGAAAACTCAAATATAAATGAAGAGTTTGTATACTACATTGAAAAACACCGATTGAATGCAGAACTTGACCACACATATTGCCGATTTTTGGTAAGAAGTACCGCTTGGAAAATTTTGATACTTAGGCAACTAGTAGGCCAATGTATGGTCTATAATTAGAAAAAGAAAATAGAGGTGTCACTACTTCATAGGTACACAAAAAAATATATGAAAAATTTTTTGGTCTTTTTTTTTCTTTTTTTTATACGACAATCGATATTCATTTTTTTAAATTCGATGCATATCTAAATAAAGAACATTATTTCAAAATTTGAAGCAATTCGCTTTTATACATTCTGAGATACAGCACATTAAAGAAAAAACTAAAAAAAATCATAAGTCAAAAACTGTCACCGATAGGACGTTGATACTCAGCAGAAATATTCTTCACCATAAGAGGTACTCACAAAAAAATACTAGAGTCTGGTTGATTTAAAGGCTGACTTACTATGAAAATCCGACTATAGCCTTTGTAAACTTGTAAAAAAGATTAGCCCATGGACTAATATTACTAGTCTAATAAGGTACGAGAAATAGGCCCCTGATCGTACGAAAGTTTTTGAAAAATGGATGACTCAACGAGTTGGTTAATACGAATAATAAAAAAAATTCTACCACACAATTATTTGTATTCCAAAACAAGATTCCATGAAATAAAGTTGAAACCTAGTATAGGTACCGAATTGTTCGTTGATAGAATTCCATCGAAAAAGCGAAGTACATTCGTTGGACCGTGAGAAATATCGATATTCTATAAATATAAGTCTTGGCTAGCTGACAAATACCTATCACGTAGGTACCACACTACTTAGTGATCGCCCAAGCATTATCGTTTTGTTTATCAAGTAATTATTTGTATATGCTAAAAACATTGTGATGAATTATCAGATCAGCGATTCAAGTGTCCATCCTTATTATTACCATTGACAAACGTGATCGGTAGAAACAGAGATTTCCTATAAAAAACGAAATAAGTGATTAAAGATTGCCAGAAAGTGAGCTATAGTGTTGGCACATATCCGACAGTGGCATCGATGGTACTCCTACGGTTTAAGCTCGTGAATTGCGCCATGCTCGTGTGGTAACTGTACGGTCACCGAAACTGTGGGAGGCAGGGTGTGTCCATAGTATACGTTAGTACTATTTTTTATACTGTAGTGATGGAGAGAAGTGCACGTTTTAGCTACAGCAATCCCAAGTCGCGTTCCTGGACGGGCGTGACAGTATTCTCGGCGTATTTGGTACTGCTCATGGTCGAGATATACATCGAGTTCTTTGAAAACCGGTCGCATCTGAGGGTGTATCATGTGATCTGTGGGCTCGTGAATGGCCAGTGAAATTCAGTGCTTTAGGTGACGTGGGGAAAACGATTGACTTTATAAAACGTTTTAGACTTAATATGAAGCTTTACTCACTTAAATTGACGATTGCTCGATATGTTTCGACCCATTAAGTGGATCCTCGCAAGGAGTACCCTCGGCCAAACCTAGAAGTGTACTTCTTTTAATTCTAATAATTTCCAGATAGCAGTCACGATGGTGTTTAGTTATTGATTTAAAGCTTACTACTTATACTTTACGCTAGAAATTGATTATGCAAATGTCTGCTATCCTGCGTATCATTATGTTTCAAAATATGCAGCACAAATTTTTAGGTGCAAATCTGGTTCAATTGTTGTCTGTATAGTTTTGGAGTAAAAAATAGCAATTTCTAGATAATACAGCCTTTACGTTTAGCTCATGAGATTTTATTGTTAAACCCTGTGATAAACACTAAACTAAATCAGGAGTCTACATATTTCTAGAAATAATTATGTATTTTGAAAGTAAATAAAACATATTTAAAGTGTAGTTACTTTTATTACAACATCCGGACACACAATATATTTACAAACATACGTCCTCAAACAAACATGGTAACTTTGGCAATAGGTGCTGCGCAATACCGCGACCAATACTTGGGTGATACCTTCAGACCGCTACTTTAAATAATACTAATTTCAAAGATAGAGTCTCAAGGTCGAAATTTACTCGAAATGCAGATGAAATACTAAGGTTACTGGGTTCAGCTACCACGCTACCTTTGGCCAGACCGGATGCGAAACAATGCTGATACAATACTGTATTATATTGTAAAATATATAACGAGAACAGATAACAAATATTTCAAGTTTATAATCATGATAAGTAAAAAATAATAATGAATAACAATAAATTATTAAATTAAGTAATTACGGTTCATGTCGGTCGATACATGACGCTTAAAATAAATGTAATATTCTTACATAATATCTCCCGCGCCTGGCCTTCTATTTAAAGTTGAGACAAATGTCATTGCAACTGATTATAATATTATTTGATACATAATTGGGTAAAAAGGTTAAGAAAATTTAACCTGATCCCAATCAAATTACAGCTATAATATCACGGGCATAAGCGTGAAAATAATATCGTCTCAGTTGGTTATAAAGTGAACTACTAAGTTAAAATGACATTTAAACATAGTTACATTACAATGTCATTATAACGTTAAGATCCCTTCAACTGGCAATTCAGTTCATTGAAGTTGCTGAAAGTTTAACTTTCTGTCAGTTAATTAAATAGGCATTCCCGCAGCGGAGCTTGCTAGACGAAGGGTTATAGTTAAAATCATTCAATTAAATACCATCTTACCTTCTTACGCCAACTTCGATACATTTATAGGCCTTTGTAAGACAGTGATTACGACAAAAAAACAACGTACTGTCTTACTTCTCGTGTGAGCGTATTAGGTACTGCTACATGATAGACTTTCGGAAGAAATGGTACCGTAAAACTACCCAACTATAGTCCAAAAGGCCCCAACTATGGTCCATAATTAAGTCAAATATCTTCGGTTTAGTGTAATTATTATATTATTCCACAAGGTGGACCGATGACCTGGTGAAGGTCGCAGGAGTCCGCTGGATGCGGGTGGCGCAGGACCGGTCATTGTGGCAATCTTTGGGGGAGGCCTATGTTCAGCAGTGGACGTCTTTCGGCTGATATGATGATGATGATGATGATTATATTATTGATGCAGTTGTTACAGAAAGTCTCCTCATTAATGATTAAAAAACTTCGAGAAAACTAAAATAAAAGATTTCCATTGATGCTTAATTAAGAGTTGAACTTGTGGACCATAGTTGTAGTAGTGGACTATAGTTGTATCGTTTTACTTCCCAACATTGATCCCACTTTTTAACCAACTTACACAGCTCACATTTTAATCAAGTTACAATGACATTGAACATGAAGAATCTACTTCTTAACGAACTTCTCGCCGGTGGCGATGTTCTTCTTGAGCTCGGGGATGGCGGCCTTGAGAAGTTGCTGTTCGTAGGAGTTGAGGGTCCCGTAGCCGAGGTTGCGCGCCACGCCGCCGGGACCGAACTCCAGCGGGTTGGCGAAGTACGTCGCCTCTGTCAGGTCAGATTTGATGTACGCGCATTCTACTACGCCGGATTCGCCCTGGGGATATTTCAATATACTGATAACTACGAACAAATAAAACATGGAAGCCGCACGCCATATTAAATTGCCTTTCAAAAACGGTCCTGAATTTTAGTTGACAAGTGTCATCCCCTCTTCAATGCATCACGGCAAATAATTTCAAAATCAACCTATAAAAACGGAAACCGCCATTAAAGGTCCATCAAACTTTTGATTGGCTATATTCTATAAACATTTGTCAAAGATGTTGCGCCGAAATATGCGCGGTGTTAAGAAAAGCGCTATGTACTGCCCATCTTGGCACAATTGAACAATCGTTTTTGGGGGCATTTTTGAGCTGGCGTTAGACGTCCATGTTATATATGGTCGCAGATTGATAAATAACTTGATAAATTTGATAGTTGTCGTGTGGTGACGGCAGTAAGAATACATTTCGTCGAGGATAGTGCAATACCGCGTAACTACCAAAGCAGATAGAGTTCAAATATCAAACAATTGACATTCAAATTGACTCTAATTGAATTTCTTAGTTATAAATAGTTCCACGAGAGTTGAAGTTACGCACACATCAACATGTCATGTAAGTGTAAACACAAGGGGAATTTGAAATTAGTGTTCTTTTTTCGTACTGACAGCAAACCCAATTGCAACTGTAAGATTGACCAAAAAGTTTGTTCTAGGGATTTGCTTCAATATTTTGACGCAAGTCATTTATTCATTTACTACATTTTCTTCAATTAGTACTTTATTTGGATGTATGTGTAATCATTCACCTCAATTCTGGTGAAATTACCTATACGCGGTATTGCACTATACCCGACGATTTGTCATCACTCCAACTCTTCCCGCGGGTATCATAACTATAAGAGTCGACTAAGGGATTGAAGTGTCACTGACCATTCTTTATTGGAAGATTGATGATGGGCAGCAGCGTCATCATAGTGGACACATTATAGCGATCGCCAGTCCGCTTGCCCAGCGTGGTGATTATGGGCACTTAATAGGAGAGGCACATCCAGCAGTGGACTGAGATAGGCTGATGATGACGTAAATTTGAAATGGATAAGATTTTTTTTTCATAACAACGAGGTCGGCTAACAGGTATAGGCTACCGTAGCCTATGGGCATTGACCCTTTAAAAACCTATAATAGTACATTACGACACAAGTGCATCATCATCATCATATCAGCCGAAAGACGTCCACTGCTGAACATAGGCCTCCCCCAAAGATTGCCACAATGACCGGTCCTGCGCCACCCGCATCCAGCGGACTCCTGCGACCTTCACCAGGTCATCGTTCCACCTTGTGGGGGGCCTACCCACGCTACGCCTTCTGGTACGTGGCCGACACAAGTGCGAAAAACATGAAATTCGAAACGAGTGACGATGTTTTAAATAGACACGAATTACGAATTTCGTTTTTGCACGTGTCTCGTACGACGTTTTTTAGTATAGATGGCCCTCCGAAGTTTTGGACCTGACGTAAAATGATACACTTCTCGCACTAGAGCCTAAAAAATATACCATCTGTACTAAAAACTCTTTTTTTGCCCTTCGTAATCTGCATACGACTGTTTCACCAGCGATGAACATGAAACCGAGTCATTATCTCGAATCCGCTCAGCTCGCAGTGAAAAGCGACCATTCTGTAAAGGTGCGTTTAAACCAAAAGAGCATTCGCTGTTCTAGCGCCCGTTCTAAGAAATCAACCAATCACGTTTTGTGTACCGATCGAATTTCGTAGAGTGGGAGGTTAGAACAGCGAATGCTCTTTTAGTTTAACCGCACCTTTAGGTAGTATAACAGCATTGATTTAGAATATATAAGTGGATCCCCAAACAGCTCAAAAAAATGGCCCCAAAAAATGGGCTGCAGAAGTAAATATTGCGGTCCTTTTGCTACGCTATTCAGTTCTGACAGTTGACATTTGGTCACCTTACGGTATAGCATCATTATTCCTTAAACATAAAAAGTTTCTACTATTTTGCGGTGTTGTTCGCAAATTTGACACTTATTGCTCACTTCACAAAGTTTTTTATTCTTTGAGTTTTTTTATTATAGTTTATTGTAAGTGAGCGTTATTAGCTTCAACTGAAACATGATAGAAATGACTTTTAGTGCCACTTTTCTTGGTTTTTTTGTTTGGCTCTGTGCGTCCATTTATTATTTAATGTCATTGTATAATAGGGTAAACGTACGTTAAGGCCGCGCAGCACGGCGTCAGCGAGCCGGGCGCCGGCGTACGCCATGGACAGCGTGGCGGAGCCGCCGCCGGCCTTGGCCTTCACCACCTGGGAACAAAATATATGCTATAAGAGGTGTACCGATAAAAAACTGGCAAATTCAAATGAAAAAATCGGACCGATATAGTTAGGTAGCGATAATTTCATGCTTTGGAAATTAACCAGGAAGTCTTAACTTAGCTGACTGTAGTACTTTTGTGTCACTACTGCATTTCAGGTACTCACAGTACAGCTTCTTCGAAACCTCTTCCAAATATTTTTTTCTTTTTTTGTAAGCAGTTTTCTAAATTATGGGACTGTTGTCAATATATCTGGCTATTCTTCCCGTGTTCCTTAAGATATTCTTGACTTATGCATACTATCCTTGATACTTTTTGGGACTGATTTCGCTTCATAAAACTATACCAAAGAGACTAAGATTTAAATATTCACATGTCGAGCAATTATCGACTTAAATTACGTGAGTAACCCGTGTGATAAATATTTAAATATGTTAGAGTCTCACGTTAGTTATAATTCTAAAAAGACTAAGATTTGTATAGGATTAAATAATTGATTAAAGACCCATAAAAATTTCACATAATATGTGACATAATTCCCTTCACAGAGTATTACTGCGCCCAAGGCAGGGGTATATTAAAAAAACATGGAGATTAACCAGAAATATAGGTCACTTCTGCAGAACACAGTGGAGAATAAAAAAAATAACTTGGAAAAATATTTTTCGAAGGGGTTCTGGAGAACTTGTATTGTGAATACTGAAATTGCAGTAGCAACAAAAAAGGACCAAAGTTAGCTAATTTAAGACCTCTTAGTTAATTACAAAAGCCAGAAATTACAGCTTTTTAACTATATTGACCCGATTTTTTCATTTGAATTTGCCAGTTTTTTATCGGTACACCCCTTAGTCAGGTAAATATTGGCAGTAGGGATAAAACGGTGGTGGATCTCTTGTGACAGTAATAACATTGCCACCGACTTTCAACTGCCACCGAAGTCACGGCGGTTGAAACGCTCGGAGAAATGCATATAATTTAGATGAAGAACTATAGCACTGCCAAAGAAATATGTAGGTCAAAGGAATTTTACGAATATGACCTGTGAACATAAAGCACGCTACAAAGTATTATTACGCAATTTTCTAAACGTATGCAGAAATAGGGTTTTAATTTATGTGTAGTTAAATTGCTGTACCAAATGTTATTAACACCTGAGGTGATACAAGCGCAATACCAACTTTGTTACTAATAATTACGGATAATTAAGTTTTTATTAAAATATCTTATATTTACGTGAAAATAAGTAAATAATATTGTTTATACAAATTAAATAATTAAAATTACCAATAAATAAGATATCTCAACGTCTGTTTTTAGAAAATAAGGATTTACTAAATTGTAAGAACATTTCATTGTTGTTGCAATATTTTCGTAGTTTTTTTGGCCTCGAACTCCAATTAGTGGTTTAGCTAAATTGTATAAGGATTGTTATTACAATTCTAGCCTTAGTAATCTAACCAATATCTGTAGCGCTGTTACGCATTACGAAAACATTTGATACCTGGGTCAACATTATTTTCGTTGTCTTGATTCATACCACTCTGTCACGCTTTTAGTTGCTGTTTTGACTCAGTATATTTAAAAAATCCGGAGCACTTGTATTTCTTTTTCACGCTAGATTTAAATCCATACATCAATAATTGATCATCTCATACAAAATAAGACAACGAAAATATTTTTGAACCACCTACCTGAGGAATTAGGGCGTAAAATATGAAACAACAATGTTGTCGAGGAATACTTTCCAAAAAAACAGTATTGTGATAGTCAATATTACGCTACCAGCCATCTAGTGGACATCTCAATATTTCTTACACGAACTTTGCGTTTATTTCTGAAACAAGTTTATATTTATCCAAGAATTTCGTTTCTAAAAGCTGGGACCGCCTCGGGCGTTGGTTGGTGGTTGTTCTTTTTTTTGATATATTATCATCGGGGTCAAAATTCTTTTCGTTGTCTTATTTTATATCCCTAAAAAATGTGACGCGATTGTGATTTTTGTATGAGATGATGTTTTGTTTTCAATTTCTGATGTATTGATTAAAATCTAGCGTGTAAAAGCAATTCAAGTGCGCCGGATTTTTTTTATATGCGAGTCGAAACAGCAACTAAAAGCGTAACAGAGTGGTAGGAAACGAGACAACGAAAAGAATTTTGACCCATCTAATAAGTATGCTGTGATTGCTGTGTCAGCGCAAGTCACGTCTGGCTGGATTTTAACCCCAAACTCCAAAGTGGATTTTTAGAAAATGGTTATCTCAATCTTGGCCTGGTCGGTTAGCCTAGTGATGACGGTCAGGTAATTCTACACCACCAGTCGGCACCGGCTTTTAAGCTACTATGGTGTTTCTTCCAATTGCTCACCTCCATACCAGCGTCCTGTATCTTCTTATATCAATCTCAATCTTTTCCTGGTTGATTAGCTTAGTGATGACGGTCAGGCACCTACACCACCAGTTGGCTCTGGCTTCTTTATGTTACTACAGTTTCCTTACCTCAGTACCAGCCTCCTGAATCCTCTTAGTCAATCTCAATCCTGGCCTGGTCCTTAGTCTAGTGATGAGGGTCAGGTACCTACACCACCAGTTGGCTCCGGCTTCTTTATGTTACTACAGAGTTTCCTTACCTCGGTACCAGCCTCCTGTATCCTCTTAGTGAATCTCAATCTTGGGCTGGGGCCTATTTCTCGTACCTTATTAGACTAGTAATATTAGTCCATGAGCTAATATTTTTTACAAGTTTACAAATTTGCGTTTCTCGAAGCCAATCTAATAAAATATTAGTTACTAGTTACCAACTAATAAATATTAGCTAATATTATTAGACCTAATTTGGTTTTGGTTTCTCGAATACAAAGAAAAATAACTACACTTGTAAAATACACTCATAAAGCTATTAGTCGCCATAGCTTGGTAAAAAATTTTAGTCCAAACTATTAGCGTGTTTCTTATCACAGTTACTAAAGAAAATTATAAAATGTGGACGGATTCGGATGAGAAATAATTAAAATTGTTAATTCCTTCCATTTTTACGTTTATCTATTTAGGTTTACGTGTCCGAAGAGCTTCCAAATAAAATATCTCTGGCTTCCAATATATTCCTCAAAACCATCAACTTCATAACCATTCTTAATAAATTTAAATATTTTATTTTAACTAAACAAACAATTTGCTTTTTACCGCCAACGTTTAAATTTGTTTTTAAATGTGTAATAAGGCATGGGTAATACCCCAATCAGCCAAGCTGGACTAATATTTTTTATTAGTTTACCAATATTAGTTACCAGTCTAATAATTATTTTTGAGAAACAGAAAATATTAGGACTTGTAAAATTTTCACTAGTAACTAATAACTAATATACTTGTAAACTAATAGTTACGAGAAATAGGCCCCTGGTCGCTTAGTCTAGTGATGACGGTCAGGTACCTACACCACCAGTTGGCTCTGACTTCTTTATGATACTACAGAGTTTCCTTACCTCAGTACCAGCCTCCTGAATCCTCTTAGTGAGCGCTTCAATCTTTTCCTGGTCGCTTAGTCTAGTGATGACGGTCAGGTACCTACACCACCAGTTGGGTCTGACTTCTTTATGATACTACAGAGTTTCCTTACCTCAGTACCAGCCTCCTGAATCCTCTTAGTGAGCGCTTCAATCTTGCCCTGGTCGGAGAGCTTGACGGGGGGCTGGCTCTGGCTCAGCAAGGGGATGATGGTGACGCCGGAGTGGCCGCCGATGACGGGGATGGAGACACACTGAGGGTCGACGCCGTTGATCTCGCCGATAGTTTGTTCTGGCTCAGCCTAGTGACCATGTTACCTATGGAGCTTCTGATTTGAGAATTTGATGGATCTTATCTCAGTACCTCGTGTATCCTCTGCTTAGTGCCTCGATCTTGGGTTGGTGAGTTTCACCACAAGCTAACTCCAGCAGCCTGATGATATTTACTTATGGAGTTTCTTCCAACACGGATATCAATTCCTAACACCCATGCCAGCCTCATGTGTCCTCTTAGTTAATCTCATTCTTGGCCTGGTCGGTCAGTCTAGTGACTATGGAGTTTCAAGGTGGATTTCAATTCTAGGATTGGTGATCTTACCTTAGTCAAGTTGGGTACCTGCGCCAGCTGGCTGGCTTTTTTATTTTCAAGTTACTAAGGATTTTTCTCCTATTGCTTACCTCAGTATCAGCCACCTGTATCCTCTTAGTCAATCTCAATCTTGGCCTGATCGCTTAGTCTAGTGATGAGGGTCAGGTACCTACACCACCAGTTAGCTCTAGCTTCTTTATGTTACTACAGAGTTTCCGTACCTCAGTACCAGCCTCCGGTATCCTTTTAGTCAATCTCTATCTTGGCCTGGTCGCTTAGTCTAGTGATGACGGTCAGGTACCTACACCACCAGTTGGCTCTAGCTTCTTTATGTTACTACAGAGTTTCCTTACCTCAGTACCAGCCTCCTGAATCCTCTTAGTGAGCGCTTCAATCTTGCCCTGGTCGGAGAGCTTGACGGGGGGCTGGCTCTGGCTCAGCAAGGGGATGATGGTGACGCCGGAGTGGCCGCCGATGACGGGGATGGAGACACACTGGGGGTCGACGCCGTTGATCTCGCCGATGAAGGCGGAGGCGCGCACCACGTCGAGGGTGGTGACTCCGAGCACGCGGTTGGGGTCGTAGCAGCCGGCCTTGAGACAATTTAGTCATTTATTTATTTTATATTCCAATAAGTTTCACAGCCTAACAGTAAAAACCAAATCACTGTGAACTAAAAATTTACAAAACAAACAATAGGTACTTAAAAACTATTTCAATTTGGGCGACGACGTAACGACGTGGCTCCGTTGCGTTGTCTGATCTGACGTAGGATTCGGCAGATTGCCCCTGAACTGCCGACACATTCATACATTTTAGTTAGACTGTTTATCACTAAAGGAGGCATTTAGCAACCTGAAACATACGCTGAGTTTCGTGGAGGAGCTTGGATGGTAGCAATAGGGCTACCTCGCTATCACGCAAAAAAGGCACGATGGTTGTCGGGTTGCGGAAAAAGCCCAGTAAAACTAACTAACTAGACTGTTTATCGGATTTGATTAAAAAACTTAAGGCATGTTTTATAACAGTATTAAAGTGAACAAATTAGGTTCACGCAGGGATCGGATACCGGTATTTTCTCCATACAAAAGAACGGTTCTTGTTTCATTCTTCGGTATATGTATAAATTCTTAGTATATATATAATAGAGTAATTTAAAAATACGATGTCAACAACATAAAATATTGAGTACTACATAAAGAGTATAAAACATTTTAAAATATTGGGCTATTTCGAGGGTTTTCTAAAATAACTGGTTTCAATCCCTGGGTTCAGGTATCACCTGTCGCATAGAACTAGGATATGGTAATATAGCCACAATTTCATATCGCCCTGCTGACTTTTTTCATACACTATTTTCTCCTATTAGGATGCCAACCGCCCCAGATCCTATGTAAAAATCATACAAAAATTACCAAATAAAAAACAAGTTCCGGATACAACTTTAAATAAAATGCCCATTAATTTATATACAAATTAGAAATCAGCCGTGTGGTGACGGCAGTAAGAATACATTTGTCACCACCCCAACTCCTCCTGTGGGTGTCGTAAGAGTCAACTAAGGGATTGAAGTGTCACTGGCCATTATTTGATAAAAGATTGATGATGGGCAGCAGCGTCATGATAGTGGACACATTACTGCGATCGCCAATCCGTTTGCCCAGCGTGGCGATTATGGGCATTTACCTCCTAATGCGTTTATACGCTTAATAGGAGAGGCTTACGTCCAGCAGTGGACTATCATAGGCTGATGATGATGATGATGATGAAATTAGAATTGTTTTTTTAGTAATAGAATCTGTGTAATTATACATTATTACTTGATTACTGTAAACAATCATAAACAATGGAACATAAATCGTACTACAAACCACCGATGATAAAATTGATAAAACATAACCACCGATGTATGTCAGCAAAACAATACCGTTGCGACTCGGCTGACTCGTTGAGTTCGGAATGGCAATTGGTTGTGATTGAATGCACATTTAGCTGTCTGAGTAGCTTGCAAAAATGACAAATGACCGATTTAACATAGAATAGAATATAGATAACAGGCCATTTACATACTTAGAAAGAAAATAAAATAAACGTAAAACAGTTATTTAAATTAAAATTTATGACGGAAACGATTATCGTAAAACGTGAATTAATTTTTATATGTATAAGTTATTAATAACAATTTTCCGACATATTATTTCGCTCTACACATATTATCAACTTGAAAACATTAATGTATGATTCTCAGGAAGATTTATCGTAATCACATGGGTCAAAATTATTTTCTTTGGCTTATTTTGTATCCCTAAAAAACGTGACACAGTGGTGAGTTTTGTATGAGATGATGTTTTGTTTTCATTTTCTGATGTATGGATTAAAATCTAGCGTGAAAAAGAAATACAAGTGCACCAGATTTTTTTTAATATACTGAGTCGAAACAGCAACTAAAAGCGTGACAGAGTGGGTATGAAATAAGACAACGAAAATAATTTTGACCCACATATTCAAAGTGGTTAAAAATGTTTATTTGAAATTTAAGCACAAGTATGTACTAAAATAATTTACGGCACGTGTGAGTTAGTTATTACTTATTAGTAACTTTAATCGCCAATAAAATCAGGCCATTGATAAATAACGTAGTAAAAGTTATTTATAGTAAACATATAACATGCAACTAATTACATCATATGATTGGAACGTGATCGATACATATAGATATAAAACTCGTAAGCTCTATCATCGAAAGTTGCACGCAGGGCAGGCGTGAGAGTTTATGCAATAATGTCTTATCTAATTGTGATAAATTGATAAGAGAAGATATTTGCTTTAGTTTAAGTAGGGAAATCTCAACATTTATTGACTCATAAAGCAGTGCTTTTTTAGGATTCAGTCAACTAATGGCAAAAAAGCGAACCTATATAACCTATATTCTACATGTCCGAATGTCCGTCTGTATATGACAGCCATTTTTTTCGAAACTATAAGAACTATACTGTAGAAACATCGTAAGTAGATGTAATCTGTGAACTACATTAAGATTTTCACACAAAAGTAAAACAATGCCTAAAACTAAAACGCACAATTTATTTTTTAACAAACCTGTATGTGCCATATAAAAAATTATGTGATGTACATTATTATGCAAACTTGCACCGAAAATTATTTTAATGCCAAATGGCATTCTTTACAACGATTCTCTTTTCATTCATCTCCAATATCCTTTATGTTATCATAATACAACCATTTATTGAGAAACAAATGATACTATGACATGACCCGAATTGACGTTATTGTTATCT
>JALPQI010009912.1:0-31345 GCA_025490895.1 Thaumatotibia leucotreta | reverse complement strand
AATTATCGAAAAGAGGTAAGGAAAGTGATAATTTTAATAAGAAAGACATAATCAATACAGTTTCCCAGATTCCCGCAACTTTTAGTGTGGCCTACGTATGTATATACATATACCTACCTACTTCTACCTGTATATTATTGTAAAATATATGTCGATGAAAAAATTTACGCATAAATACCTAATTACCTATATTCTATACCTACTTATTCCTACAATGACCTAATTTGTATGAAAATCTCTATGCCATTAATGTGGGTATCTATTATATTGGAAATATATTGTTAGCGGTAAATACGGGTTCAGAAAGCCACAGGTGAAATTTAAACCGCAACTGATATTTTCATCCCTCTTGTTCTATTTTGCCGTAAACGCGCTTTTAACATTTGTGGGCTCGGATTGTGTGGCTAGCTTAGTAACTTTTCCCGTACACGCAAGAGCTTGTTCGGAAAGTCAAGGCACGTGAGATATATGGGCGTGCCTAGCTGCTACACGTATTCTCTTTCCGCACAGTTTCTAACAAAATAAATAAAAGAATATCGTTTCAAACTAAGTAAAATTCCGCGCGCTACCTTTTAGCATTTACCTACAACATTCGGTTGAAATATAAGGCACCGAAAATTATTCAGAAACAGGCTATAAAAATCCCAACATCGCAGTTTATTCGGTAGTAAAACGGGTTTGCTCCCTTGGGAGGGATGCAGCTAAGATTCAGGATTCTGGAAGTACGTGTTATTTTTCGCTAGAGACCAATAAATAAGTAAATACTGTCACCTAGCGTGGTTCCTTTTATTTGTAGAAAGGTCACCGTTGTGCACCTAAACAGCGTATGCTATGTAGTTTGTCATCACAGAAGTTCTGAAACAAAATATATAATTAATATAATTATGTAATACCTTAATTATTAACTAAAAGTTGCACTGTTTTTTATCAAAATCAAAATTGACTTGTGAACTATTAGACCTAATTTACAAAAAAAAGTAGCAACTCAATCGGGGACTCCTATATAATATTTAGCAATATATTTTAGGGTATACTGACATAACGTCAACGATAACTGGATACGATAAAACAACTGATTTCGCTAAACTGATTACTCAATAAATCGAACTAATCTTTTCTGCTTTGCCTTAAGGTTGGCTTGTAGAGGATGTCTCTCTCATAGAAATAAGGTTTTCTTTTGTATACCAAGTTGTTTTTTTTACACAATAAAATTTAATAAATAAATTCGGAACATAATCAGTAGGCATCCAAGTATTTACGAGACTCTCGCCACTCAGGCCTTACACTTATGACAGTGTCATTAAACAACAAATACGTCAAATTTCGCTGCTTCCGAGCCGAAGCTTTTGCTGATCGGCCCGGCCGTCAATATAATACAAGTCCCTAAATGTAAAAGGAAAGCGAGGAAGAGGGAGACCTAGAAGAAGCTACATGAAACAAATAAAAGAGAAAGTATACGTTGTGTCATACAAGGAAGTCAAGGAGGCGGATTTAGACAGAGTTAGATGGAGACAGCTACATTCATCAGTTACGCCGACAAGAGTTTGACTCTTAAATTAATGATGAAATGCCTGTTATTTAAAAATATTTTTTTTTATTTACAATGGATCAATCACGTTTTTTTTAATTGGACTGATATTTGTTTTAAACCTGTCTCTGTCTTTGAAAAAAAAACGAGAATAACGCGTTATTAAAGCCCCCGATTCTCAAATAGAATAACTGTCAGAGCCCAGAGCGACCCATTTCGCGTTAGGCAGGATGATTTATTGTTCCGATGTCCATTTTCTATTTGTCGTTATACGAGTGGATCCACTAGTTCATTTGAAGGAAATAAAGTTTCTGGGAATATGACATTTTAATAGAAGTTTTTGTCCGTTTTCACAGCCTACCATCTGCCAACTTTTAGCTATTTTGCAAGAAATTTTTATGAAATTTTCTTTCGCTCAACCTTATTTCTTATACAGATCTTAATATACAGTTAGAAACACTTAAAACTCAGGTATCTCAAAAACTGGTATTTTTTGCTGATGTTTGTTCCAGGGAATCAAGCAATTTTCCGACATAAAATTTTCGTATGTACCCCACCTGGGCCTCACAATATTTTCTGAAAATAATTTCAGTGGTTTATGCCTCAAAGAACAACTAACAAACCCCTTTCTTAGAAATCGTTGCTCCTCATACATATCTTTACACTTTTTAACTCATCTCAACCTAACAGTTCAGCAATTTCGACCATCATATTCTGTGAGATCACCGGGTTGAAACTATGTTTATAATCAAATCTTCCCACCAATAGAGAGCCAGGCAAGTATATGCTCACATAATCAAGTTTGGGGGTTGAAGTAAATGAATCTGTTTAATTGTGAGCCCAAGGCGACCCTTAGGCTAATTTAGTTAATTAACTCTGTAAACGGTTGCTTAGTCTTTATTACATCTGCCATCACACTTCCACAGGTGAATTCGCATGTTGACTGAATTTATGGTGTCAATTTGTCACGTCTTTATAGGGGTCATAATTATCAGTGATTTGTTTGTTTGTTGACAACCAAGATCTACTAAGCAATAAAAACTTACTCGAAATAAAGCTCGTATGTGAGTCGTGATACAATAGTGAGATTTGTTGCCAAGAATAGTGACAGCTCATGCTGGGTTTACACGGGCTTAGTACTTGTCATTAATGTAGGTGGTTAGGGACTTACATGTACAGTGACAAGTGGCAAGAAACCGTCTACACATTGGTATTAGTAAATGGTATTAGTTTATAAGATTTTAAGTTTATAAGAACGCCAGAACGAATGGAGTTTTGTATCTTTTTCTTTTCCTGATAATATGTTGATCTAGGCGTTCCCATTTTCTTTTTTACCTTAGGAACCCCGAATCCACTGATATTCATTTCCTCGGCCACTTTTTGATATGCCGATTCTCTGGCTTGTTTTTGTTTATATACCGCTGATTTCTGGTTCCATAAACACTCAAATGATTTCAACACCTGAATAAACTTAATTGTAGTTTCTGAATTCCATCTTTCCGACGCCATAATTATATTTTCCTGTGAATTTGACTCGGAAAACAAAGTAAACAGAACACTTCGATTGCTTTAAGTACCTAATCACTAATCAGAATGCACTTGGCATTAAATGTTTACACTACTCGACAAGTGACAAGTATTAGTAAATTTTTAGTTGGGGGTAGGTGCTTGTCGCTTAGTAAATGGGATCGGCTTCTAATCACTTTCACTTGCAGTTGTACTAATACTAAGCACTTATACAACATGTTTACACACAGTTCACAAGTGTAAGTGACAAGTACTAAGCATTAGCTACTAAGCCCGTGTAAAACCAGCTAGAGAGTTTTGGTTGTCAGCCGATGATATTTTTAACAAAGTAGGTAAGGGCATTTTTACTTGATCGGCTCTTTTATTTTATAATATGGCTTATAGTTTGTGAAATGAACACCAAAACCGAGTTATTATCGAAATTTGGTGCTTAATTGTCGTTACAAAGCTGACTGAAATTAAGGTTTTTAACTTGACGCTAATTGGTTGACCAAAAAAGTGAAAATGCCCGTAAACCAAATTAGGATTGAGTCCAAATGATGAAATTGATGAATAATCAAGATTGAATTTAAACTTTCGTGAGTACCTATACCTAAATATAATTGAAGCGGTTAAACTCACGTCTATTTTAGTCACTAGTACACGCCACATGTTTCGGAGAGCCTAGGTCTCCATTATCAAGCACTGAGCCAGCGCTCACGCCTTGGGACTCGCGAGTCGCACGCGGTTCGCTATTCACGAGTATTATTTATTACTCAACTGATGAACCAGTGGTCGGCAAGGGTGAGCCATTTGCCTACTAATTTGATGACTTAAATAGCTCGCTTTTGTCGACCAATGCTGATGGCATCACAGAAAATAAAAAAAACTGAGTTTTCATTAATTAAAACCGCAAAAAAAACATTGAGATAAGAGCAACCGCGTTTTAATTTTGACCTATATTTTGTGTTATTGATTGGAAGGCAATTGGTGTTCGCGAATAAAGGGGATATGTGGGACTCGCACTTTCATTGTATCATTTTCATAACTCTGTTCAGCGCTTCAGGGGTAGGCAAACTTTTTAGCTTATACATCTTATGTTTTTTTTACGCACTAGTGCGAGAGGTGGTTCATTTTTTGTGAGGTCGAAACTTCGGGGGGTCTGTACTGAACAACGTCGCACGATACTGAAAAAGAAATTTGTAACTCATATTGATTTAAAACGTGTCGTGTTTTAATTTATCGCCACCCGTTTCGAACAAATTATTCTTCGCATTTGTATCATAACGAACTATTATGAGTGTGCATATAATAATAAATAATTATAATATATAACAGATATTATCATGGCGACCTAGCCAGTGGTATGTACAATAAAATTAACCCGTCATTTGTGGTTGCTAAAGATCAGTGCAAAGTTTGAATTCTAATTACGAAGTTTAAGACATATTGTATGGATCCTTATCGTATACAAACGAGGGCATAGGCTTGCGTTGAGGGTAGGTACTAAACGATGATGTATGTAATAGATATAGGTACCTACTTTAATATATAGAATAGCCATGACCAAGAAAAAATATTTGTAGTAAACATACCAATAAATGTCCTTCCTGGGATTCGATCCCGAAACCTCGAGCTTAGTAAGCAGATTCACTACCTACCAACTACTTTTAGGCTACAGAAGCTGACAAACACTGATACCTTCGTTTACGCTTATCATGAGCTGCCGCTCTGCAGCTCATTGTGAGGCTAGTGATACTAACCTAAATACTTATTATAATGTACTAATTACGTTACGTTATTTTAACACTTTCATTGCGGACGAGTGCTACGCGCTACGCTCGTAGCCGGGCATTTTCACTTCCAGGGACACCCGATTAGCTTAACTCTCACAAAAAAGTTAACTTCGATGTCATTTTGTAACGACAATTAAGCATGAAATATTTACGTAAATCCACTTTATTCATGTTTTTATATTGCATAAACGCGTATTCTTTCTGGATTAAATGATAAAAAAATATTTTTGTTAATATTTAATGCATTAATTGTCGTTACAATACTGACATCGAAGTTAACTTTTTTGTGAAAGTTAAGCTAATTGGGTGTCTCTAGAGGTGAAAATGCCCAGCCGATCCAGTGATTTTTCCGCTTTGTAGCGAAAATGGACCTCCCACAGAGAACTCCCCTCGGGAGTTCCCCGCGCTCGAAGTGTTAATCCACGACTCTACGTGGAAGAGATCGCTATTTAGAGATCAGGGGGTTAACATGACATGACATACTAATGCGATTCAGTTTAGATTCAGGGAAAAAGACATTGATATACGACTCGTATAGCCTTGTCCCTTTCTCTCGACCTAAACTGAACCGCATTAGTACGTCATGGTAACCCACCAGACCGCCTGTTGTATGACTTCTTGTTAAGTTAGGTACCACTTTCTCTGTACCTCATTGTTTTTATTTATTGAGGTGTGAATTGAAGATTATTTGTATTTATGTTTACGCATTTTTCTTTTGTGCCCAAAGTAGACTGAGTAATGGCTTTTTTGTTTACTCCTTGCTAGGTGATATATGCACCTATCCACACAACAGTTTAGAGTCAACGACATTTCTTCGAACGTTTATAAATTACAGGTTTATTGTTGTAGTCGCAATACAAAAGGCCCTATCTTTGGCTATGTAATATTCCGCTTTTATTATTCCATTACAGGAATTTCGATACAAAAATTAGGTTAGAGAAATGCTTGTTCATAATAAGTTGCATGTCGACCTCGGACCTCGTTGTTTGATATTCTTCTGATAACGGGTAAAACGGCCGCAGGTGAAAATTACATTAGTCAATTCCAAAAATTCGGAAATTCGGAAAGCTAACAATATAAAACAGAAATGAAGTAATACCCCGTTTTAAAGTCAGGTACCCAGGCCTACTACCGCGAAAATCGAAATTCGTAAATTTCGAGTATTTTCCTCTGTCACTCCAACAAAGGCGTCATTAGAGTGAGAGAGACAAATCCTCGAAATTTACGACTTTCGTTTTTCGCGTTATAGCCGCTGGTTTGGTATCGTGATTATTTTTAATAAGCAGAATTTACTTATTAAAAATAATTACGAGTTCTTTATAAAAGCTCTTAAGAAATTTTGCCCCAAGTAGGTTTTGTTTACCAAGTATATTTTGAAATTTATGGTATAAATTGTAAGATAGATAGTAAAGAAGCGGACAAACGGTTCGAAAAAACTATCAAAAATTGTAGCACTTTCTTTAGACATCTTTGAAACAAAAGACCTTCCCAAATTCAATAAAAAAGTCGATTTAGAAAGGCCTGTGTACTCACAATTGTCCGATAATGTGGGTCATCCCTTAGTAATATAAAAAAAAATCCGGCCAAGAGCATGTTAGGCCATGCTCATGCTGTAGGGTTCTGTAGTTATTCAAAAACGGGTGGGCCGATTATGTTTGAAATAATTTTCTTTTAAAGTATTCCGTAAGCCTAGTAATATTCATGATATATTCTATATTTTTCTGACCCGATTGTATTTTGAGTAAAAATAAAAGTCATAAAGGACGTATAGTAAGTAGATAATTAGGTGGTTGCTTTTCGATATAGCCGGATTATATAAGGTCCTAATTTATTAGTTGCAGATATTTTAACACATGATACTTTACATTAAAATAATTAACTTTAAATATAAATTAAGAAATCTTTTCATGTAATTTTTTTGATTTCATTTTCCTAACAAAAAAAATAATTATAATTTCGTCTAAAAAAAATCATCATGATGTGTGCATTATCACATGTCACAATAACACTGTCTGTCATATCATCAAACGACACAATCCAACGGAAAATAACATGACATTGACAATCAAGTATTTAATTTATCGACGAGAAGTGGCCTGTTCCAGTTAAGTGGTACCTACGTAAAAGAGGTACTAGAATCTGTTCAATGAGTTTTCATTTAATAATCACATAAACAGAGTGTTTTTACGTAGGAAATTTGTTTTTCCGTTTTCTCCAAAAAAACATCGTAAAAGCTATAATGTTTCACGGTTTAATATACTCCAGAGACCGAGTACTATCAGCTGTAAAAATATCTGCATCTAATAAATTAGGACCTTATATATTGTGTAGGCACGTACCTGAATTGTTTCTTGTGTCTATTATGTCAAACAAATAATAAATACAATGCCTTTTATTTAAGCTCCATTTTCATGATGATTGGATAAGTAAGTACATAATGCCAGTTTTAATTTGTCACAGACCTCTTCGAACGTATGTATTGTTTTGCGATTTTAGGTCTAATAACATAACATATTGTATAACTAGCAGTCTATTATTGGTAGCTGGTTTGAACATTTTCTTTTAAAACAACTTTTGTTTTATCCAGATAATACTGCAGCGGATAAGTATTTTACGAACTTCGCAGCCACGGGCTATGCAGATTAAAACTATCTTTTGCGGTAATGTTATCGCTATGACCCCGCTCCTGTAACTTCTAGTTACCACACGCCGGGGAACCTTTTGTGCGGAAATTATATACGTATCTATCTAGGTATAGTTGCCGATTTCTAAAGTATGAACATTTGACAGTTTGGAAATGAGCCTTATACAACGTGTTACACCACCCACTGAAAACCTTGTACGGAATGATTTGATAGGTTATAATAGGTTATACTGTACAACTTTTACTATGGAGCCAACACAAAAATCTCCAAAACATTTTTGGCTCTTTCATACAAAATGTCGTTATCGATCGGTCACACAGTAAGAAAAATGTAAAAAAGTCACAATGTGTAAAAACGATTTTTTTTTAGGTTTCGTGGTTGGCCCCATAGTAAATTGTGTTAAGTATAGCCGGTTAAATCAACCCGTTCAAGGCTTTCAGTGGATGGTGTAATACCCTGTATATATGACGTTAAGATTTTAAGACTATCGGAAAAATAGTGAGTCTTATCCTCATATTAATAAGGATTAACTGTCAAAAGTTCATTCTTAGAAATCGGCAACTATAGAAGAGTTTTTAAAGCATAGATGTATGTATATGGGGGTTCTGCCTTTTCTCCGAACTTTTTTTGTCCGAATTTCATTTGCCAACCAACATTTCGCTGATGGTTCACTTTGACAACCAACAATTAGCAAATTTTATTTGGCAGACGTTTTATTTGGCAGAATTAGTATAAAACAGATTATTGTAATGACACAATGATTTTAGCATACTGATCATTTGTCAAATCTTTCACTAGGCCTAACAACTATTACACGAATTAACGTTTCGTCAGTGTTTGACCTAAATAAAAAATACACATTTATACCGATCTTTAAAATTATGACTTCTCATGTACTTTTCTTAGACAAATATGAAGCTAATTAGTTAAAATAAACAATTATCAAAAAATATATGTAGAATTCTGACTGCTCTAAGAAACTAAGTACAAGCACTTTACCTGTTGTTGTTGTTGTTGTTTAGCATGTTTCTGAACATGCCTACAAAAAAATACCGTTAAAAAATCATGTCACAGAGTCCTGTTAGGTACGACGACGAGCGAAGCGAGGAGGAGTGTTAGGTGAAACTGCGAACATACAGAACCGACTGTTTTGTTATTCCCTCGGCATTGCGATCCCTCATCGATTTCATCTTAATTACTGTTTATGCTGTACGTGTAAGCTGTTATTCAAAAACAAACACATACCTATATAAAGTTCGCCCCAAATGAAAGTTACATCCTTTTAATAGTTATTTGTTTTACTAGGGAGCAAAGTGATTGTTTAACTCTCGTGCAAATATTGAAACCCGAGCAAGCGAAAGATTCCAGAATTTGAACCACGAGCGCAGCGAGTGGTTCATAAAATGGAATCTTGAGCGATGCGAGGGTTTTAAGGCACGAGAGTTGAACAAGCTTTGCTGCCGAGTGAAACACAACATTTTTCACCACACTAAAGCGAGGAAACATGCGAAATAAAACTCAAACATAACAAATTAGAACAAATTTGCAAGTCCTCAACTTCCAAAAAAATCAACAAATAATAAAAACAATAACCTCAATAATTTATCTTGGCGTGGCAATGCTTAAAAATTCAGGATAATTCCAAAATGTAGTTATTGGCGATTTTTCTGTGATTTTCGGAACTATCCCACTTTCGCATCTCGCAATTATCTGAAAACTTGAAAATTAAGAGTGAAAGAAAACAAAACACGACCGAACTCGTTTAGATTTTAAAAGAAAAAAATATTCGGATGCGTTCTGAAATTTGCAACACTTTTATTTTCCTATTGTTTTGATTTGTCGTATTTTTAGAACTTTTAATTAAAAGCCTTTTACAACAAAATGTTGTATTTAATTTGGATTTTAGCATATTGAATATAATATTATGAAAGGTTCATGTGTATGAATCTGTTTGAAACTATTAAGTTTTCGAACGTACTGTCTAGTTCAAACGTCAAAAAGCTTATTGCACTCTCAGGCCGTATAAGTTATTGCTTTAGTCTACCCAGAAGATTAAAAAAAGATTACTTTAACCTCTAGAGATTAAAACACAGTTTTGCGCTCTGAAATTGAAGGACAAACAGCGTGTTTACGAGCAGTGTGGTGAAAAGTAAATTATAGTATACCCAAAAAAATTGGTAATAATTTAGTTAACTAAATGCCAACTAAACCATAAATCACATGAAAATATGTATTACAAAAAGTTCCAATTAAAAACCAAGCCCAAAGATAGAATTGCCAACCATTTAGTTGGGAAATGATTTCATAAGATTCAATTGGAACATGATCTTTCGGCGAAATGACTTTAAGCAAAAAATTGGTTGCGATGTAATAAAAAATAATATTCGTACAAACAATTTTCGGAGATGATTTAGAGTACCATGTATAATGTATATGTTCTCTATCTACTTATCCAAAATGTATTCATTTAATTATATCTCAAAGGAGGCACTAGACTTATGTTATTGAGTGGGATTTTATACAAGCTGTGATAGTCAATACTTTAAGAGGGACCCAAGTTTTAGGGTGCGAATTAACTATTAACACTATTGTATGGAAACAGTTTGCCAGAAAATGTCTGGTACACAGTCATTAAGAATTTTTTTTATGAATAATATTTTTAACACATTGAGCGCCGGGAACTCCCAAGGGGAGTTCTCTGTTGAAGGTACATTTTCGCCACAACGGGGAAAAATCGCGGGATCCGCTGCGAGCGTAGCGCGTAGCACTCGCTGGCAATGAAAGTGTTAAATAAAATTACACATGAGCAACATTGCACATTTACAGGAGATCTTAAAGATACCTATAGAATCCAAAACAGCAATGCGATGCATTGTGCCTTTATACAAGGTGCCCATGAGGAAAGGGAAAAATTCTAACAGCATATTCCTGAAACTAAAAGAAGCAAAAAATGCTCAAATCTGCAAAAACATTTTTTTTAGTTTTTTTTTTGATGTTTTCAATGCCTTACTACACAAAAAAAAGGGTTTTATTAATGAAACTATCGTAAAAATCCATTTTAAAGTTTTTTTACGTTTGCTAGGTAATTAAAGATTTTTTTGTTCATTTGACGTCTGTCAATTAAGTGTGACAAGACTAAGACAACATGGTGTCAAAATTGTTTCCTTAAATGCGTTTATCATAGCGTAACGGTCTAAAACGGTTTTAAGAAAAAATCTAATTTTCTCTTAAAATAGACTGAATCCAGAAAACTTCATAATATGACATTTTTAACTTCAAATTTGGTCTGAAATCCGCTGTTGAATTTTTTCCCTTTCCTCATGGGCACGTAGTATATGAATATAACAGTGACGCACGTCGTACATATGAGTAAAATGAAGTCGAGCATAAAACTTACGGACGTCCCCGGGGAAGGGCATCCGTCCGATTTTCTTTCTTATCCGTCTTGATTTAGCTGCTTTCATCTTCCCGTGCTCCATTTCAACTTCGCGAACGAAATAAACAAAATACACTCGTTAATGAACATTGTTGTTTTTAGATGGTAAAAGATTATGTGTTGCACTTTATGCTTTTGATGAGCAAATCTTTTTTTAAGCAAATAATGTTTTGGTGTAAATGATGTCGACGTTGAATTCCATACATTAATGCACAGCTTGTACAAAAACTTTTAGTTGCTTTTGTTACCCACTTTCTGATAGATATTGACTGTAGTTTAAGATAATATGTAAATATCGGCATGTGATTAACAATTGTATCTGAATTTATAAATTTATAGTACATGTCTAGAGGTTCCCTAAAATATTGCAATTCTATTATATTTTAATTTTATATAATTTCTCATCACACTTGCTTTCTTAGCTCGCTATCGTTTCACGCGTCGCGTGAGTTATAGAAAATATGTTGGGAGTAAAGTTATAGAAATGTTAGTAGGTTCGTTAATATTATTTTTTCTTAAAACTTATTTTTTTGCTCGTTCGTGTGAATATAAACATTGTATACCTACATGCATCACGGTAGGTAAGCAGATTACATAATACATATGTGCTAACCATACCGTCGGTGCTTACCTCACATACTTATTTACTGTTCAAAATATTTTTTCAAATTGTAATAAGGATTTAAAAAAGCATGAATTACATTGCGATTTAGCTCATCAAATAACTTATGTCAGTATCACATAAGGTTATGTTTCATAACTTGGCCACAATCAAGGGCTAGTTCTTCGTACTTCAGTCACCTACACAAGGGTCCCAGAGACGGAAGGCGTGCCGCAAACTTAGGCCGCTACATACGGCCGGAGTACAAACTCCTTGCGATAAGTCGGACCTCTGGACAGCTGCCAGCAAGGACACAGAAGTGTTCCTTGGAGTTCCCGTGGCCTCGCCCAAATGCGATGAGCCGGAAGACCATGGGGTTTTAATGGGTAGACCAAGGCAATAAGAGTGATAATGATAATCACACATCAAATGGTACCGTTTTGTAACTATGCCCTCCAGAAAATCGAAATTTTTGAAAAATTACCCACCCTTCTACGGAACCTCCATGCCCGGTCCATCTCCGTGCCCGGATGGTAAGCGTAACGCATTTCCCCTCGTAAAAAAGGGCTAGTTTTTCGTAAAAAATATTAAATCCTCCTATTCGTTATTTATGCAAAATGGGTAGTTGGGTACTGCAAAACTATTTTAAAACCCGCCTTTAAAAATCGTCGTTGCGTAATCGGGGAACACACATAAAATAGGACATTAGTCGGTTTAAAATCGGACCTTTCGACGATATTTTTCACTATTTCGACTCCAAATGTTCGTTATGAACGTTCATTATTAAGTTAGAGCCCTGGCACTGGCAGGTAAACAAAACATGATTGTACCATCTGAAAAGGATGTTGCGAAATTGACAGTGAAATGTGTACAGGCATATTGTATGGACCGGTCTCTCTAATACAGTTGTACCTCTGTCTGCACATCGATCTCAAATCGAAATTATATTTATATATTATATTTTTAGTACAGAGTTCCCTTTTTTACGTGCTAGTGCGAGAAGTGGTTCATTTTACTTCAGGTCGAAATCTTCGGACGGCCATATGTACTGAAAAACGTCGTACGATACACGTACGAAAACGAAATTCGTAACTCGTGTCGATTTAAAGCACCCCCTTCGGCCGTGCTTTAATTTATCTCCACTAGTTTCGAATGTTTTTTTTCGCACTTGTATCGTAATGTACTATTTTAGTGCAGATGGTTCATTATTTACTCGCTAGTGCGAGAAGTGGTTAATTTTATGTTCGATCGAAATCTTTGCAGTGCCATATGTATAGAAAAACGTCGTACGTATCACGTGCGAAAAAGAAAATTCGTTACTCGTGTCGATTTAAATTCAAACTTCATGTTTTCGCACTTGTATCGTAATATTACTATACGAATTCCGTGAATGGGTGTTACCTTATCTGTCAACGACTTATCAACATTACCTGGATAAAAAATAAAAATAATAAAAAAATTAAAAAACACGACTGCCGTTTTAAGCGAACTGAAAAGTAACAAATTATGGCAGTCGTGTAAAAAGGCAAATTTCAATGTCATAAGAGCGAAAATGTCTCAATCGTTTCCATAACTCGTTCTCCTCACGTGTGAAAGTCCGTCGGAAAAGGAAAACAACAACCACTTCGACATTAATGCCAGAGAGAAAAAAAATCCAATCGTTTCGAATTTGACACATTTGTCGCTGTTTTAATTTAACATTGAAATAGAGCTTTCGTGGGCTTTTTCGACCAGACGTCGACAACTGGGAAACTACCTGACCCAAGAAGTAGAACCTTAGCAGGCTGGTAATCAGTAGCCGTAATATGAACTCGTGTTTATTTTCTATCCTGCTCGCTCACGCCAATACGCAAGTACAAGCTAAATGGATAGGAATTAAATGCGGGTTAATAACGCCGCGGCAGCTGATGGTAGGCAGACTGGTGGCTTATGATGGTTCCGTTTTTACCGTTTATCGTGCTGCGGGTCACTTTCTCATTTGCATACTGGACGACAAACGATAAACACTTCACTAACTTAAGCCTACTGTTCATTAAAAAAATATAATTTGATTATTACGTTTTGGGTCTTTTTGATTTCAGTACGTATATGGATTACACGAATAGGTTCGTTTAGATGTCAGTGGGAAAAGCAAAAGTTGTCCACTCAGCAGTGATCATTGCAATCAAAAGTTAACATATTGTGTAAATCTATGTTACGATTTTGTTAGAAGGGTGGTAACCTAGTTGTACCGTTAATTGTTTTATACCAAACTTTAGTACGCGATTTCTTTAACTTTAGGTAGGTGTGTTCATCGGAAAGACGATAACCTAAATCTGACAATGACCCGTTCCCAAGTTGATATGAGAACGTAGCAGGCGGTAATATACAAGTAGGTAAGCACACATCGCTTTGTGAGCTTGTGGGAGTTGTGGGCAGGCTAGTTCAAAGGCTAGTAATATCATCTCTAACTATCTCATATAACCACACAATGTATTCGATGTTCTCGAGATTATCGAGAATTTTAATATTACGTTATAGTAGGGAAATAAGTAGGGCGTTGTTAATTATTTTTTAAGAGCAGAGGGCTAAATACTACCATCGATCTCCCACTAATGCGATTCAGTTTAGGACCTAATCTGAATCGCGATGTGTCAATTCCATTCAATAACTGTCAAAAACTGACAAACCGAACCTAAACTGAATCGCATTTAAGAGATCATGGTAGCCCCACAGAATTATAAACACGATTCCATAATTCGCTAGGAAGCCGAATTTAGATATGGAAAGTGATACATTTGTACTAGTGTACTGTTTTTTTTACGGTTGGTCTATATTTTGATCCCTGTACTTCGTGAATACGTTTTCATATGTTTAATATCACTACATACTCGTAAATACTTGTTATATCAAATTAAATCAGCCTAATCAACAGCGTTCGAGCACGTAGCAAGCAGTTTGTTGTGTACAAGTCTGGCTAATCCTACAATCCAACCCTATTTAGCTTGCAATTTGCCCCTCAGAACTCCGTATGAAATGATTATGGGATTCCACACTGTTTGGATCAGCAGTGTTATTCACTAAGGAAACCGCCTTGCTGTCAGCGCTGCGGCAGCGTCGAGCCTAAAAATGGTATTCACTAATGTACTTTAAACGACACTAGTGCTCGGCGACGAATGCGGCGTGAGCTGGAACTACATTGCGTCGAGAGTTTGACGTTTAATGTATGAACTTCGTATTCTCTAACGAAAAACAGCGACGAACTCGCCCACAACCTCGCTCACAGCCTCAATTCCTAATGTCAAATCAAACAGCTAGGATTTTAGACAAGGCTGTCTCGACATCGAGCTCGTTGACGAACGCAGCGTCGAATGTGTCAATAAGAGAATAGCATAGCAGGGTTATGCTATATGGCGTTCGAAATACATCAATCACGTCTACGGAGCAGAACACAAGTAGCACACCACACAGCTGCGGATGTGGCTAATAAATTTAACTTTAGTACAAAATTTGATGTAAAATTGCTCCAGTATACACTCCAGGTACAGGTATACATATTAATCATGCTTGTTGGCATGATGATGAGTGGTACAATAAAAACGAGATTTTTTTTTCATATCGGTATTTCTAAGGTAGCTGTCATAACCACCACGTAGACTGTAGTCCCAACAAAGTAGACTTTTGCGTGGACCTTCTGCTGTTAGTTTAATCCGCCACTGTAGGTAGGCATTCTATATACCTATGTCCAAGTCCATATATCTTTATTATACATAGCGGCTACATATTTGCATAAATTCCCCACTCGTGTGAATAGTGAGAAACTGTTCACATGTATCGGAGCAGATCGCACACAGCGGGTTCCTCTCAAGTAAAAGCCATTATCCGCACGTCGTATCCCGTTGCCCCAACTACGAGTTCTTATGTTATGAGCAGAGATCGGACAGATGTGCGACATTGTTCGCAATAATATGGATATGACACCAAATTTGATTGAATAATTAATCATTTTCAAAAATGTACCTATTTGATACCAGTAACTATACTCTGTTTGGTTTGGTGTTTATAAAAAGGTAAACAATCTTGCAGTATCTTTTTATTGAAAAATGCATATAAAAATCCAAACTAGGTACTTAATTAATCAAAAACAATGTAAATCACTGTATTTCCTTGTTATATTATGTATATTTGCTAAAACTTATTTTCTACTCGTAGTTTTCAATAAAAAGATACTGCAAGATTGTTTACCTTTTTTTTAACATCAAACCAAACGGAGTATAGGATAACCTTTGTAAATAGTCACCTAAAAGCTTCAAAATAAAATTTCAATAAATTATTCGTTTAATTATTCATTTAATCAACTTTGAGGTTATGTCCATCCATATTATTGCGAACAATGACGCACATTTGTCCGATCTGTGGTTATGAGCAAACCCCGGATGACGGGAGCAAAAATGCACTTGTCACTAGTGCTTAGTTAAATATCGACTATTCTATCGACATCCATACCAACATTTTATGAATTAGAAATGTATTGATCAATAGTTATTTATACAACCGTACGTAATCAGAGGTATAGCGATCTAAAATTGATAAACAATAATATGTCAATAATACCTAGTACCATAGAACAGTTACAACACCAAAATTTAAGTCTAAAAACCAGCGTGAATACCGTTCAAAAGTTCAAAGTGCACTTGTTAAGATTACTTTTACATCCTCAAGGCGAAATTAATAAAAAATATTAGAATGTGTCGACTAAAAAAGTTGGTGGTTTCAATTTCAAAAATCTTATAGGTATAATTTGATATCTGGAAAAGAAGTGGAACTACTATGGAAACATAATAAGTATAATCTATAAATTTCAAATTCAATAATTGTTCATATGGATGTCGATAGAATAGTCGATATTTCATAAAGCACTAGTGAAAAGTTCATTTTTGCACCCGTCGTCCGGGGTTTGGTTATGAGGCAAACTGTCATAGGTTCTGACCTATGAAAGCGTTTTCCTTTATAGACATTAGCTGGTGTATAACTTAGTTATTTCTTTGTAAATTCCACTATATTTTTTTATATTCAACATTCCAATATGTAACAAAGGTTTTTTTGCGGAATATTGACATGGTTAACTTAAATTTTATCTCTTCGACGAAGCTAGGATGGTTATGATATATGATTTTAAAAAAATCGAACAGGTATAAACCTAAGGTGGGTTCATTAGGCCCAAGTCGGAGTCTGAAGATGGGATCTTGGAGAAATCTTTTGAAGTCAGTTTTTGCTTTTATTGTTTGGTCATTATTATAAACTTGGTATAAAAGCTGGTCGAGTTTTACAATAACTATAACATGGTATTATATTAATGTTAATAAACCGGCTCGTAGATAAATGGTAGTGGCTAGCAACGTGTGACAATGTGCTGGATTCCCGGAGATCTTCCTGTCTAACTCGGCCGCACCGGAACCTCGGCCGAACTCGATACGCCGCGCGACGGTAAATACAAACCGTGTAGTAAATAACTCGTTATGCATATCTACGTAATAAATGTAGGGTAAAGTAGGGTTTCGTATAGATGTTGTATATATATATTAACAAAAGAGGGACAGATAGACTATCTCGCGGCGAGATACTGTCGCGCCAATCATGTGCTAAGCTTACAGTACTATACTCGGCCGCCGATATCAGTTCAATACATCATCTGTCAACAACGTCACTTTTTGACACATGATGTACTGAAATGACAGCTGTCAGGATTGACATCATATCGCCGGTCCAGTATATAGTCTGCGTTTTAGGTATTTAACTAAATGAAATCAAAATCTAACCCTATGAATGAAACAAAATGTAACGAAACTACTAAAAAAATCTCTAATTTGTTACTGAATTTTTCATACCTTTAGTATGGGAGTAACTAAAGTGAGAAATCTCAATTTACATACTTATTTTCGTGACATTAGAGACATACTTTTTTTGTTTATATATCGGCTTAAGGCTGCATAGTCGGTCGATTCTAAACATCCTACCCATCCCAGAGCGTGTCTACCTCTAAAAAAAACCGCGTGCCCCCTGGTATGCCGGCTTGTCCGGAGCAGGCTTGTTCCTGGCTGGGTGTGGTGCCTATGTTCATGTTCATGTTCATGTTCATGTTCATGTTCAATAACTGATCGCATAAAAAAATTAAAAGGCACACTTTTTCTGCAAATGACCCAAATGGCTCCTTAATACTGTAGAGAGTAGATGAAAATACGGCGCGATCAAATAAAGTAGATTATTGTCACATAGTTCAGTGATAGATCCAGGTGGTTTTGTATTTGGTGGGCCAACCAATAAATATCATAATCACCCGAAAATATACAATTCGTTTATTTCACATCATTAGCCTGTAATCAGTCCACTGCTGGACAAAGGCCTCTCCTTTATTTACATTTATTTAAATACCTAAAAAAACAGAGTTATAAATTGTGGAGTCTTTTATTTATATTTGCTATTTAATCGTGGATACAAATTTCGTGGTTCTACGGAGACCGTAGCCTAGTCCGAAGGGATCATGGTCTATGACGCTGCAGGATGTATGAATTCCGGTAAAAGGCACGTATTTTATTTGCTAGTCATTTTGTATTTCTAACACACGACACATTAAAGTAGATACCTATAAATACGTAAATATATATTCATAATAGCTCATTGCTTACTAGTCCTAGTACCCACAACCCAAGGCTTAATTGAGCTGACATGTTTATAAATTTACATTACAACATTTTGGAGCACTTAATGATCATTTGAGCGAAATCTGAATTTCTTGAAAGAAAATAATAATATTACAAGCGTTAAAATATCGCTATCACGAAGTTTATCTTGAGGGTCGAAAATACCTCAAAAATGTTGGTTTAAGGCACGTAGTCTGAAGCAAGATTACTCTGCAGCTAAATACCTACTTATGCGCGCCGGCGCTCAAGTACGACGCCCGTAATAAATTTCCTACTAACGAGCGTAAGCAAAAAATAAGAAGATTACAAAATAAAGTGCGAGATAAGTATCTATCGAAGTCAGCTGAACTCTGAACTGAAATATTGAGGGATAGAAGCAACGACATCAAGCGAGTGGACTAGATGTAAAATGATCTTTGACAGTTTACTTAGTTATCGATCAGAACCTTGACTATATAAGTAGGGAATCTAGAATAGGTACTTATGTTGAAATATTAATTAACTTAGATTCAAAGGCCATCGAACAATTTTTCAGAAATCTGAGACTCTGGATGTAATAGTACCCGACGCTGTACCAATACGTATAACTTTGAAATAATTAGCATATATCTCAATTATTTGTATAATTTTAAGACAGGCTGACATTTATTAGGACTGAGTGTTAATATTTTCAATGTCCCAATATGGTGACATTCAAACTTTTATTGAGGTGCCATTTACAGGGACTGCCAGCAAAAGCATCTGACATTTACTTGTACAATGGAGTTGATTAAGAAATTTGCAATTTTGAGAAATTTTGATATTTTCACCCTACAAAATAAATACTATTTTATAAAACTTACAAACACTAGGAACTTACAAACTCTCTCTCAAAACACATGACAATACTTTATGTAGATTTATGTATGAGCAAAATATCGTGATTCAAATAAATATTCTCTGTTAACATGTTACGCATTAGTACTTCCACCTTAGTCTCTTTGAGTCATTTAAGTGAGACGATTAGTAAGTAAGTCAAGTGAAAAATGAGGGATTTTTGCGCAACTCCGAGTATCTTATGTCTCAAATACCGGATCATACGTTTAACGTCTTTGGCCAAGCCAATATCGGGTAGTCCGTGCTTTACGAGGCTCTCATACGTATAGCGGACAGCTGTAGCCGTAGCCATAGCATAAGTTGGAAAATTTGGAAAGGATAAGTTTAAGTTTTATGTAAGTTAAACATGTAAAGCTACTTTAATTATGTATATCCCATGTACTATCTGTTAAATACCGTGTTTATTGCAATAAATCACTTCATTTCATTTCATTTCAAGAAAATTTTTGCTGGATACGTAATGCATTATATCGCGCTCGCACTGACCTACGAGTATTGGTGCGAGGAGATGGCCTGCTTTACGTATCGAGTAAAACCTAACGTTATCGATACTTGCAAAGCGGGATAGAATTATGCATTACGTATCGAGTACGAGTAAAACCTAACGTATCCTCTCCAACTCATGGTACGACTGCTGAACGTAGCCCAGTGTGCTAATCAGTAGCAAGTCCGCGT
Source organism: Thaumatotibia leucotreta (assembly GCA_025490895.1). Lineage (NCBI taxonomy): Eukaryota > Metazoa > Arthropoda > Insecta > Lepidoptera > Tortricidae > Thaumatotibia > Thaumatotibia leucotreta. Next base: position 11,602 of record JALPQI010009912.1, on the reverse strand, counting down.
TAATTACGTAGTCGGTGTCGGTAGCTCATGGTAGAGCTACAGTAGCCGTAACATGAGATACCGCGGCGTTATAGGTATACAGATCGCATCGCATCTGTAGGTATACAGATGAAAAATGAATTGTTGATTTGTTTAAGGGCCTATCCAACATCGTAATCGGATTAGAAACAATTAATGAAATTATTTTTCGCAAAGGGTGTAAATTTTTGATGGTTTTTTAGCCTACTTGGATGATACAAAAAAGTTTATTAATGCGGCAATATAAACATCACCTGTTTTTCCTAATTAATAAGTAATAAGTTTTTAATTAATTTAAACCTATACTACGCTCTTGAATACTACTATTATCTATATTATCACTACCTACTATTTTTATGGTACCTATACCTACCCGGTATATTCACCAAGAGTATAGCAGACCGAGCGAGATGCACACTAACCCCCTTCCCCCTTATTCTTATACTTACTTAGCAAGCTACTAAATATTATTTGTCTCTTTCGGTCTTACCAATATATCCACAAGAGTGAAAGGGACAAAGAATAATTAGCGGCCTATTAAGTTAGGAGGCCTTTATGAATAAGGGGGTAATTACCGAAGTAGGTACGTGACGCATACGCTAACGACGACTCTGGAAAACTCATCATATCTACATATTGGTTTCATTCAATAATCTCAAACGGCGTGTTATCGCTGAACAATATTCGATTTGCTCTTTTTGCCTAGCCCTCTGCCATTGTCGGTCACGTCACATGTGTCTTATTATCAACATCACAAAGTTGAAAATACGTGAGAGGTACGTCACCTCAGTTGCAGAGGGCTAGAAATCCATTTCTATAAAATGGTACGCTTATCGAACTTTCACGGGACAGTCGAATATTGAAACTAGTCTAGAGTTTAGTGGAAAAGAATGTTCGTTTCGGAAAGCGAAATCGTTTCCCACATGTGAGGCCCGGCGTTATTCAACCGATACTGGGAAACAACTAGCTTCTGAATGGATACATTTTAAAATCCATGAATCTTTGAACAACTGTGCGACTAAAGTGAAGTGACCTACATGGCATAAAAACTTCCGCGGAGGTAAGTACATACATATCTATCTATGCATACATCGTAATGCTCATAGTCGTAACATTTATAACCTTAAATTTACGAGTGTGCTTGATAATAATAATTAATCGACTTCAAAAAAGAAGGAGGTTCTCAATTCGACTCTTTTGTATATGTATGTTATATTACTCGATATCTCCGAGAATCGTGAACTGATTTTTTTTATCGAATGTTATTTTTTTATTTGATTGGGACCGGATCTTGGAGAAATCGATTCGAGATGGTATTATGTTTTTTTATTTTTGATTATTTTGTTTTGATACATATTCCAATATCTATAAGTCTATAAGGTACTAATGTTATTATACCTTGTCCACCAACTTATCAGTAGAATATCACGGCAAATTAAAAAAATAACGCAAAGGCCGGCCGTAGAAGAAAATAATTACTCGCAGGTTTTACTGCTGCACTAAGTTGGTTTGCTAGTCTATATTCATTATGGAGCAAGACTTCAAATAAATATGTGAACATCGTAAAAGTTTTAATCAGTGTGCTGACATTTTTAGTATTCATGACATATTCCCGACTTTTTATTATCTTAGATAGAATTGTTACGTTTGTATTTGTCAGTCTCCGAATAGAATGGTGTTGTTTTTGTCACTAGCCGAATTCAGGCTGAGTATAATATGATGGTTCTTACGACCGCGATTGTTTGGCTTGTTTTTCTCATAAAAATGGTTGTTTGTCTATGAAAATCCATAAAAGAATTTTCCGAGGATTGAAAATGTGTCTCATACTGTGGTTTAATATATTGGACTGGATAATAACTATACAATAACTATAGCTAATGTTAAATGTATAAGTATGTAGTGTATATATGTGTGGAAGTATTAATTGAGAATAATTTGGCTAACTTCGGAGCTAGATAAAGTAGGTAACTAGGTATATTGGACACAATGCGAATACCATAAACCCAAATTAAGTTGTAATCTTACCCCCTTATTCATAAACGTGTGTTAACTTAACAAGCCGCTAATAGTTGTTTGTCCCTTTTGGTCTTAACAATGCTCTTATGGATGGACACATTGTTAAGACCAAAAGGGACAAACAATTATTTGCGGCTTGTTAAGTTAACAAACGTTTATGAATAAGGGGATTAATCTTTTATACGTGCGGAGTTAGTTTATTCAAGATTACAAAATAATAAATGACTGCAAAAACCCAATTAATTGAAGATTTAAAAACATGAAAAAAAAATGTGAATTGATGTTGGATTGAATGAAACATATAAGTTGTTAAATGTCGTAGAACAAATATTTGTCAATATACATACCGTTTTTATGGTTCACGGAGATATCAAGTAACACACATACAAAAAAAACTCAATCGATTGAAAACCAACTCCTTCTGTTTCCAGGCCAGTAGGTACCTTCTGTTTCCGCACATACTCTAGTAGTAAAACTAGTAAATGAACGATAAGTTCCGAAAGCGACAGTTGCCGTCGGATTCCGATTCCTTTTCGGTTCTCCTTTATATTCGGCTATTCTCAATTGTTTCCGTCCTATTTATTTTGGAGCGCTTCCATTTTTCATCCTTAGGGACAAATGAAAACTTATGAATCTTTAAGCTGCGTACGTAAGTAAATCGTGATTGACTTGAGGAGCTTTATAAGTTAATTAAAAATATATATATTTAAAGATTACATTACTGCACTGCTGAAAATGGAGGATTTTTTCCCTAAAGTTTACTTTTTTATTACATAGGAGTCTTTCTATTTCATATTATATTACATAAACTTATTTAAGTACCTATAATTCTATAGGAGTTAATTTAATGTCCATGCTGAATTTCATGTTATTACAGCGGGCCGTTTTGAATGGAGAGCTGTACTACGATTGTAACTATAGCGGAAGTGTAACCGCTGTTCTGCGATTGTTAAGTAAATTCATACATTTAATCCCTACATTCAGTTTCAGTTTCAACTTTGATTATATGTACTTAAAGTTTTGCATTGCGCTCCTGGTTTACATTTTCATTCACTATCCAATAGAATACGTCCATCCTTCTTATAGTTATTATAATGTGATCTTTAGCTTCTTGATTGTCAGTGACAACATAAGAAACGGATATAAGTTAGTTTTCCTTTCTGTAATTGGTAATTATAGTTACGTATATCCGAAAAGGTTACTTATTTAAGATTTATTTTGCTTTACCAAAATTCAAGTATTTTTATTATCATCAAAATCTGGATTGTTCTCCAAATGTGTTGTAAATGAAGGCAAGTCCACTGAAGGCCCCAGGCGCCACTTAAGGGGCCCTCAACCTGTCCAAGTATTCCTATCGCACACCGAGCAAGGGCACTGACTAGGAAGGTACACACATACACATTTTAAGGTCTGTTTTTACCGGCTCCATCTTTATAATACTAATCCATATTGTTTTAAAGGATATAAAAAAAGTTGATCCGTTTAAGGGTCCAATCACTATAGTAAACTGATTAGAAAACAAGAATGTTTTTAAAGAAAATAATCTGTGAAAGATTGGTCTGATTGGGCGACCGGCTGCATAAAAAACGCTTATTTGTTGCAAAAAAAAAATGTTTGTTAATTTTTCGTGTCAAGTATACGATTACCTACTGAATAGGTCTTTAACCGGATAACCTGGAATGAGTGTAATCGCCCTAGTCCGGTGTATGGAAATTCCTTACATACATACTCGTACATAGGTTAATGAGAAAATCCCACAACAGCTATAAAATAATTATTCGTCTGGGACCAAGTTTGGGACCATTTAAAGGTGTCATTACGAACTTATTAAAGAATTTGTAAGGAAACCCCTCTAAGTTACTCCAACATTCATGAGGGCTCGGGAGTAACTTCGTAACTTGAAAGTTTGTCGCCAAATAAGCTAAATTGCAAGACTTTATATTATTTTATTATCATACATTTCTCAGCCTACTTTTAGAGTGTGATACCTAATTACATATACGGTAGGCTTAGCACAGGATTGGTGCGATAATATGTCGCCGCGAGATAGATTACCTATCCCTCTTTTATTCATATAGTCAGTAAAAGATGGAAAATTTATCTCGCGGCGACATACTGACATACAATCATGTGCTAAGCATACTGTACTTTCATCTAGTCTCTTAGTTTCTCTACTTTTCCCTAAGGCAGCACTTTACGAACACTAGTTTTTACTGAAATGTACCTACGAGTTAAAAACTAAATTCTACCAAGACAACGTAAAAACTGATTGCAATTAGTGATTATGGTTCTTCCATTAGTTTTGAGTTGGTATACAGCAAACGTAGGTATACCCCTTTCGAAATAACAAATAACCGTGTTGCTATACACGACCTTAGCGCAAAATGTTTTCGTCTTTCGTTTTTTTATTAAAGAATATGTATTTGCGCTAAAACCGATACACACGCTTTACACGCCTACCGTAAATGTTTCGTTTCTATAATTACTACTGATACTATTATTTCTTCAGAATTTCGATCAGCAATAATAGGCACCAAATGCACTTGGAATGCACTTGTATTCCCGCTGCCAGTGAGGTTTTAGGAAGTAGAATAAGCCTCTCAGGGGATTTTTTCAGAAATAAGTTTAGTTTCAGAAGTATGTTCTAAGCAGTTATAGTAGCACAGCACCTATTACGTATTTAAAAAAAAGACCTTTCTAAAACTTCCAAAAACCTTCTATTCTCCTATTCTGAGTCTCAGAATCTCACAGGCAACGGCAGCGCACTTATTTTTTGGCCACCTTGTATAATATCGTCGGAAACTCCACAAAGCAGCCTGAGGATTGGCCACCCACCATGGCTCGCCTTCAGCTCAGCGTAACATTCTTTACAATTTTCCAACGCTTCATCAAAGTCAGTGATTGAGGGAATAATTTGATGTATCTAAAAATAACAATGTTTGTTGGTTTATCGCAACATCTGAGACTTGATTTTATTGGGTGCACACAATGAATTATGGTTCAAATCTGACAAGTATTCCATCATTTTGCGTACGCATAAATTAGAATATATTTCAGCGCCATTATCCATTAATGTTAGGCTTACAAAATAATGTAGGTAAGTATACAAAGGCTTATTTTGTAACCGCCTCTATTATGTAATTGCCAATATACTATTAATCATTATCATCATGTTTCTAGGGCACCTTTAGAAGGTTAGTTGTCACAGTTATGACTGACTACATTAATTGTTATGGGGCGGTTAGACGTCACGAAATAGTAGGTATAGTTAATTGCAAACGAATGTCTTTTTGTAGTGGCAACAATTCAATGAAGTTTAAAGGTGACCTATTATATTAGTTAATAAACTGTCCTTTATGATTATTTCTTTATAATTATTATTATTCATAAATACGTAAATAAATCCTCATATTGATGAGTTCGTAATTCAGATATTTTCTATGCATATCAAAAAGATATTTAATAAGTATAAATTCCGTACAAACTTCAATCATGTACCATTAAATATTACTGAATGCCTATTGTAGTTGTTAAATATCTACATAATAAATGTTTAGGCATTAGGTTACATACATACATCATCAGCCTATGATAGTCCACTGCTGGACGTAGGCCTTTCCTATTAACTATGCGTAGAGACGCATTATAAATGCTCATAATCGCAACGCTGGGCAAGCGGATTGGCGATCGCAGTAATGTGTCCACTATGATGCCGCTGTTGCCGATCATCAATTTTTTTATCAAATAATGGTCAGTGACACTTCAATCCCTTAGTCGACTCTTACGACACCGGCAGGAGGAGTTGGGGTGGTGACAAATGTATTCTTACCGCCGTCACCGCCACGGCCAGGCTAGATTAGGTATAATTTGATTTAATCTAGTAATGAACGTGAGTATCATGACAGTGTATCTCGGGCATTCACCTCTAGAAGACGTGGTGGACCAAGCTAAGACGTAGTATTCCTTAGACAATTCAATAAAAGGTAAGGTTTAGAATGATAAGTACATTAAGCGGGTGATGCTCCTACCCGTTTTTACACGCCCAGACTGCTCCAAACAGCGTACACATTATGATTGTGAAGGTACAAACTAAAATGAAGGGTAAAAAGTACACCATTGAATGAAACTGTGTATCCTGCTCAAACTTTATTATGGTTTAAGATTTGGCCCTATAAAAAGCGATATAACTGCCTCAACAGTATGAAGGGCAACACTGCTGGATAGAGCTTAAAGAGACGACAAACTGATGTCGGGTATGTGGCTAGTTATGAATTTACGACAAACATCTGTATCTATGTTCGTACTATCTACTAATTATATGTACATATACCTACAGATGTATTAAATATCGAGAGCTTGGAATTATGCTCTTAGTGGTGACATGGACACAGCATTACTTTATCAGTGCCGCGTGCCGGATGGTGCCGGTCCGGATGACGCAAGCAGATTCCCTCTCATTATAGTAAGGGAAGGGATCTGCCACATAGGTATCTGGCGATAACTTAATGGACACTTATGTTGTTATTACCTACTTTGTAATTGATTATTCACAATGCTGCTTGGATAGGTACATTACTTAATGTAATGGCTTAATTTATTAAGCCTAAGTAATTGGAAAAAAGTTTTTAGAATTTTAGAAGAGCTATCGTGGCCCTTTATTTCATTATAAATATATTCGTATATCGTGTTAGTATATGTATACCGTGCATCATTCTTTTTTCTGCGGCGATATTGTGTCGAAATAGTAATTACCTACACTAAAATGAGCATAGGACGTATCTAATGACTTATTCAATTGATTAAGTGGCTTTGATATTAGATGCCGTAAGAACCATCATAATATTTAATGTATAAATAATAATGGGTACTTTATGGTTATGACTTGGTAGGTAAAGGTGGAATTCTGTAGTGACCTTGCGTACGAACCTATATCTACATAATAGGGTTTGAACCATGAGGGAATTTCCCATGGTTGCAATCTTAATAATCACCAAATTAAAAATGTAATAAAATAAAAATAAAACCGCCTTCAAAAATTCGCCCGAACTAAAAAGTAAAAAATCCTACAGATTTCTTAGAAGTCGGTGCCAAGCCAAATACGTTCATAGGTACCTATATATTAGATAGAGCTTTGTAACTTACTGTCACTCCGATTATGTTTTTATCAACAGAATGATCTACCTCAGTCATTTTGATGAAAGTATAACCGGAGTGACAGTAAGTTACAAAGCTCTATCAAATACAGTCATTTTATACTCGCGAAGAAGTGAACATATTTGGCTTGGCACCGACTTCTAAGAAATTTGTAGGATACCTAGCCATAATATTTTATTTCAATGAATAGGGTAGAAGTTTTAAAGGTTTGGGTAGGAAATCCTAAGAAGTAGGAACTAAAATTATTTTTTACTTTTTAGTTCGAGCGAATTTTTGAAGGCGGTTTTATTTTTATTTTAAAATATTTTATTTTTTGCTTTTTAGTAGTGTAAAATCATTATTTAGTATGCTCTAAATACTTAAAATTAGAATGTACTGCACTGTAATAGGCCAGAAAAGCTGAACTGGATAGCTTAAATATTCAAAGAATTATCCCATTATCAAGGAGATATACATTGTATCATCAGCAGGTATGAGTAATTTCAAAGATTATATGTAACAGCCTTAGCATGCCTATATTATTTAAAGAATCACTAACCGCTAACCAACATGTCATAACTACTAAGAAAACACTTGAATAGATCTCGAAAATGTATGACAGTTGTTATATTCAAAGAATTATCCTCCAACTCCTAATCGTTAAGGAGTTACAGCTTTCGTCATCAGCTCACCAACATGAGACTATGACCACCTAAAGGCAAATACTCAAATAGCTTCCAAAATACATGAACTATGTTATATTTAAAAAGTTATCCCCCAACTCCTAATTGCTAAGGAGTTGTACCTTCCATCATCAGCTCACCGACATGAAAGGATGACCACCTAAACGCAAATACTCGAATAGCTTCCAAAATACATGAAATATGTTATATTTAAAGAATTGTCCCCCAACTCCGAATCTCTAAGGAGTTGTACCTTTCATCATCAGCTCACCAACATGAAAGGATGACCACCTGAAGGCAAATACTCAAATAGCTTCCAAAATACACGAAATATGTTATACTTAAAGAATTATCTCCCAACTCCTAATTGCTAAAGAGTTGTACCTTCCATCATCAGATCACCAACTTAAAACGTTCATGACTAGACGCAAATACTTGATTAGTCTTCAAAAATAAATGAAAAATGTCATGTGTGCCTACAACATTTGAAGAGTTCCCTCGATTTCTCCAGGATTCCATCATCAGATCTGGATTTGGTGACAATGGGACCAACTAGAAGGTATACCCTTTCAAACAAAAAAGAATTTTTCAAATCAGTCAAATCGGGGAACATACATAAAAAAAAAGATTTCGACGAATTGTAAACCTCCTCCTTTTTGAAGTCGGTTAAAAACAACCAACTTCAACTGATTTCTCCAAGATCCTATCATCTGTGGTTTCCTATCATCAAATCTTAAAAAAATTAAAATCGGTTCCATCTGGATGCTCATAAATGGTAGCAGGGGCCGATTTATTGTTTACCGACAAGTCTATCTTTTGTTTAAGGATGGCCAAAATTTGTTTCTTTCCAAACAGGCTGAATTAGAATACCTTTATGAATTCTGCGCCACGAACATATTTGTTTGAATACCGCATCGTAACGTGAGACTGTGTTACGTCGATACATTAAGCACCACTTATGTTACGCAGGCGGGATAAAAGCTTTTCCCATCTGTTACGTCTTTATTCCGTCACGAAAAACTCCCTTATGTGCATTTTAATATCAAAATTACACTGAAAACGTATTGATCAGGACTCAGTCGCATGCGTGCGAGCGGAAAAACCTGATTCAATATATTTAATTAATCAAATTGGTATTACATTTATGTAGCGGTCTCAAAATTTAAATGTGTTACAGAATCAAAGTAATCCACATAATGCGATGTTGTTTTTAAATGCCACCCTAATAGGATTGTTACTTAATATTTTACGAAGAGGAAGGGTGAAAAGGATAGATAATGATGTTGTTTTTGTTGACTTGGAACCATCGGGATTTGCGGAAAAATGCCACGAATTTAATAAAGGCTGACTGACACATGTCTGGGTATAAAATCTTTAAAGGCATATTTAGGCTAGCTTTACTTAGTACTGGTAGGCTAGTACTGTTTTTTGTCATGCAATATTTATCAAATTTCCTTTAATGCAATAAAAATTCTTGTTAAAAAGTAATCGTTGTCGGCTGCACATTTTATCTACGCCTTCCGATGTTCTGGCGATCAATTTGTCAATTCACGACTACCTCTACCTAATAACCTATCGGCAATATAATGCTCAATAAAATATACTTATCATTATCGTCTCTCGTTCCATACAAATAGTTATTCTGTACGGCCATCAATCAAAGCCTCCGCAACGCCGGATATTGACAATCGGCATACGTAAACAGTTTTTGTGACACCAGCCATCATTGCATCAATTATTCAGCGGCTATCAATTTTATTGCTATGTTCATGTAATAGGTTTGTTTGATGATACGTTTGAACAAATGAGTATCTTCAAATATTTATAGTACCTATTTGTCAAATTACGCATAGGAATTCTTGAACTAATCGTCCTTGAGAGCTTTTATCATCAAGACGTAGACCATTATTAAAGTTCAGAATAGTTCACATCTTCTTTGTTTTTTTTTAGATGATTATGGCAAGGAAGCATACGGTGCTTGATGATAAACAGCTACCCGTAGTCCCGTAGCCTATGGAAGCTGGCAACTTAGAAGGTGTCAAATGTACCTACATTGGAGACTCTAGAACTGTTACTAAGGGTCTACCTAAATTAACCGATGCAGAATCGGCTTAAGTCGGTTGAAAAAGTTATATATCGATGGCATAAAAGCGAAAAATCCGATGCTGCGTCGTCGGCTGAGCCTACACATGCCGATCCGTGCCGATCGACGTCTTTTTCACTCTGATACCGTCGTCATAAAGCGTTTTTCTTTTCGACCGGCTTAAGCCGATTCCACGTTGATTGATTTAGGGAGATCCTTAATGTTACTAATCGAAGTCAGATTCACATTCAAACATTACTTATGATGTCGATTTTGGTGGGCCATTGTCAGTCCGAAAAACAAAAGTTGTCCACTCGGTGGTCAAAAGTCAACAGCTTTTATAAATCTATATTACGATTTCATTGCATAGGGCTATAGACCGGGGAACCTAGTTGTACCGTCAATTGTTTTATCTCAAAATTAGCACAGGAATTCCTTAACTTTAAGTATGTCCACCGAAAAGACGATAATCTAAATCTGACAATGACCCTGGTACCGCATTGATAGTTCACTAACCCTTCCCAACTTCTACTTATATTTGTACAATTACCCACATGTTGAGCACCTACTAAATCCACATACGACAGATATAGGGGACACGGAGGGCAGCTCTTCGTTAATATTAAATGTAAATAGCCGAGTGGCCGAGGCTTGTAACCGTACCATGAGCTTTCGCCGTGTTTTTAACGTGGACGTACTTCTATCCGGCTTGCTCGCACCACTATGCGTGTGCGAGCGTGATAGATAGAAAGTAAGTCTGTGTTAATAACGCGGCGGCAGTTCATGGTAAGTACATTGCATGCAGGAAACGGACGAGCTTGTGCTTTCAGTTTGTTTCTGAACTCGGATTAAATTTATTGTTTTCGTTCGACGCAGATCCATAGGGATTTACAAATACCACGGACAAGGGCATAAACGAATCTGAACGCAGTATTTCGAATGTCCTCGCTTTAGGGTGCATTGCAAGAAAATTGTGTATTATGCAACACTTTAAAGAAAACACAATTTTTTGTGTAACGAAGCTACCCATATTATTAGTTTGTATGACTAAATTAAGACTATCTTTCGTTACACAACGGAAACAAGTGTTCAAGTTTTCATCAAGGATTTACTTGGGATTTACCTAACTATGATTTTTTTACAACCTACTCTTTAGTGGTTACAAACATTGTTCAGACACTGATACTGAGTATAGTGTACGGTTAATTATATAATGAAAAGAAACGTGCATTCAAAAATACGTTACCTCTTGCAGGCAATAAATGCTCAAGGACACCAATTTGCTATCCCTACAATATTGTAATCAAATAAATATAAACAATAAACGCAAGTAAGTAGATGTTTGAAATAATGGTCGAGCTAATCGATAAATGGTTCCTACAGGCCACGGCCATTTTTAGAATGCAGTATTATTTAATTTTGAAAATAATAAAGTCTTCTTTCAGCGGAATATCCTATCTACGATATTTGAGGTTCTTTCCCTTCATGTCCCATAATCTCGGGACACCCGGTATTATCTAACGTTACGTTACACCAATTCTAATCCCACACATCATTAGCCTATAATCAGTCCACTGCTGGACAGAGGCCTCTCCTATTACCCAAGCGTACGGACGCATTAGGAGGTAAATGCCCATAATCGCCGCGCTGGGCAAGCGGGTTGGCGATA
>JALPQI010009911.1:12500-58753 GCA_025490895.1 Thaumatotibia leucotreta | reverse complement strand
CGACATTCAAGTTATAGTTATTCAGAATGTAATGGAACTTTATGTTTTTGAAAAGTAATGCTATTATTATTATTACTATTATTAGCGAATGACAATTCTGCCGTGCTAAGTAAAAAGGACGCATCTCTTAAAGTAGTTATATGGGAGATGCGTTCTTTTTAGTTAGCACGGCAGAATTTGTGCGTTTCAAATGTATACATTACGTATCTCTAGCTCTCGCAAGTCTCTAACTCTTAAAATTTGCGCCTTTGACGATTTTGACTCACTAAATGACCTTTTTGCAATTTATTAATTTAAACATTCACGATATCTAATTAAATTCAATGAGTGTTTTCGATTTATTATTTTGCCACTAGGTGGCGCTGCTTAGGCGGAATGTATAGGTGGTACTGAACATAAAATATCGCAATTTGATTGCATTTAATTGGAGGTCCCAACTAAAGATTGAGATCTAAACCTGGGGCGCAAAGCAGGGACCGGAACCGGTACCCATTTTCTCCGTACAAAAAGAACAGTTCTTTTTTAGTTTTTTTTGTTCTTCAGTATATAAATTCTAAGTTAATGGAGTAATTGAAAAATATGATATTGTAAATTACATATAATACTGAGTACTTAGTACATAAAGAGCATAAAACATTTTAAAATATTGGGCTATTTCGAGGTTATCGTAAAATAACGGTTCCGGTCCCTGGCGAAAAGTCACTTCAATGGGAATTAACTTGGAACTGACTTTTTCTTTATTTTAGAAATCAATATCCCAATGTTTTGATTGGTGGTCTATACTGGTCTCCCCTCATCGAAGCCCTTTAATTCATACGAAGCCTTATGCCATATATGGCCAATTTGATTTTGAAACTCTATTGATTGCTATTAAGGTTAAAATTTGACATTCATTGTAGCTTGTCTTACTTATGTACCAAACCTTCTAGGTTAACAATAAACTTAAAGTTAGATAAAAACACTCACTTTTAAACGAATTTACAATAAGTAGACAACGTAAGCATTTTGGACAGTAAAATTTTCTTACACCCTTTTATTTATTACTAGCGACCCGCCCCGGCTTCGCACGGGTACTAAACCTACATATAAACCTTCCTCTTGAATTACTCTACCTATTAAAAAAATCTCATCAAAATCCGTTGCGTAGTTTGAAAGATTTAAGCGTACCTACAAAGGGACATAGGGACAGAAAAAGTGACTTTATTTTATATTATTCACTACATTGTAGTGAAGTGATAGTGATAAAAAATCCATTTAATATGACGTAATTAAAAGAGACTACTGAGTGTAGGGTACTTAGCGTGGTCCATCATGCTCTTGGTCCCTTGGTCTTTTAAAAATTCGGCCTTTTCAGCCAAAACAGCCGCCTTAAAGTAGTTCGACTACACAAGTAGCATCCCACACCAACATACAAACGCGTTTTTGACAAATTAGTCCGTGGTGTCCCGTTCCTAGTCGGTCCACGTCTGTGTCACAACACCATAAGTGAGGGGTACATACCGCGGCCCCGAGTGTGAGGCCGGTAGCGAGACTTACGAGCCTGAGGGCGGATAAATCCAGAAAAGTACTATAATTAGCCCAAGCATGGGCATATCGCCAGTAACCACCTTCCCGGGTTCCGACCGCCAAGAGTCACGAACGATCCGGACTTGCAGAGCTGTTTAGAAGAGAATTGTATGGCAGATCAGAATACACATTGTCCCAGCTCCTTTGTGATTTTGGGTGGTCAGGGAATTTTCTAGTAAAAAAATAAGTAGGTAATTAAAAATTGCTTGCCAATTTTTAATTACCTACTTATTTTTTTTAGCATCCTCGTCCATTGACGACGTTGCCATAACGGAGACAAAAAGATATGTCATGAATTGTTTGGTATTGGGGCCTGCCTACACTTTGCGCAGTAACTATAATGTGGCTGAAAAGAATAAACCAATTTAAGGCCACGAACCACGAATAATTTTGACATTTAAGCGAAATACAGCAGTGCAAAAGTCATACATAAATTAATTATAGAAAAAGCAAATAAAAAGAAAAATCTCACCTCTGGCGTTGGTAAACTTAAGTATTATTTTTAAACAAAAACAGAAAAGTCATATTTTATTTATCGCTATCAGTTTCATCCCGAAAGTACGTACCGTATTGTATCACGTTACATCTCTAATCAGACATGAAATAGGCAATGAAGTATGATGTAAGTATTTGAAACTGACGTACGTTATCTTTTAGTTTATTACAATAATATTGCAAACCCTGGAGTCTGGAGTCCAGAAGAGGTATTCATGGGCAAATGCGATAGAGGACCGCCACCATACCCGACAGATGAACACTAACACTGCAGTTTCTAGATCGCGGTGATAAGATTTTCTCTCGAAAGACAAAACCATTTAACGATTATACTGGTAAGGTAAGGTCGTAACTTACACATAAAAAGTCAGAGGGTCGGCTGCGGCACTGAAATATTGAAAAATAAAATATATATAATTGAATAATGATATAGAAAAAATAACATCTATAAAATTATAAAATGCATATTATAAGTTTTAGAAGTCACGTTTCTTACTAATATTTCCTACATAAAAATATATTTTTGTAATAAAAACTGCATTGCATTTTTTTTTTTTTTTTTCTTGGTAATATTGACGACATGGTTCCTAAGGAAAGATTTCGCTCTCTGTTATGGTTTCCAAAATCTATATACTGACCCATTAGGATTGATCACCCTGTATGACCAATCTATATACAAACAAACTGGCCTGTCTTGCAGTTAGGTGTAATTGCTGTGAAAAAGAAACTCGCTAACAGTAAGTGAAACCCAGTAACTACTTCTGTCGATAGATGGCGCTTGTAAAACGAAAAATAGAAGTTAGATCGCGATGTTAAGATTTTTGTACCAACATACAATACGTTTCCAAAATACAGAGGTTAGGTACGGTTCGGAGTTAGGTTAGGTTCAGAGTTAGGTTAGGTTCAGAGTTAGGTTAGGTTCAGAGTTAGGTTAGGTTCAGAGTTAGGTTAGGTTCAGAGTTAGGTTAGGTTCAGAGTTAGGTTAGGTTCAGAGTTAGGTTAGGTTCAGAGTTAGGTTAGGTTCAGAGTTAGGTTAGGTTCAGAGTTAGGTTAGGTTCAGAGTTAGGTTAGGTTCAGAGTTAGGTTAGGTTCAGAGTTAGGTTAGGTTCAGAGTTAGGTTAGGTTCAGAGTTAGGTTAGGTTCAGAGTTAGGTTAGGTTCAGAGTTAGGTTAGGTTCAGAGTTAGGTTAGGTTCAGAGTTAGGTTAGGTTCAGAGTTAGGTTAGGTTCAGAGTTAGGTTAGGTTCAGAGTTAGGTTAGGTTCAGAGTTAGGTTAGGTTCAGAGTTAGGTTAGGTTCAGAGTTAGGTTAGGTTCAGAGTTAGGTTAGGTTCAGAGTTAGGTTAGGTTCAGAGTTAGGTTAGGTTCAGAGTTAGGTTAGGTTCAGAGTTAGGTTAGGTTCAGAGTTAGGTTAGGTTCAGAGTTAGGTTAGGTTCAGAGTTAGGTTAGGTTCAGAGTTAGGTTAGGTTCAGAGTTAGGTTAGGTTCAGAGTTAGGTTAGGTTCAGAGTTAGGTTAGGTTCAGAGTTAGGTTAGGTTCAGAGTTAGGTTAGGTTCAGAGTTAGGTTAGGTTCAGAGTTAGGTTAGGTTCAGAGTTAGGTTAGGTTCAGAGTTAGGTTAGGTTCAGAGTTAGGTTAGGTTCAGAGTTAGGTTAGGTTCAGAGTTAGGTTAGGTTCAGAGTTAGGTTAGGTTCAGAGTTAGGTTAGGTTCAGAGTTAGGTTAGGTTCAGAGTTAGGTTAGGTTCAGAGTTAGGTTAGGTTCAGAGTTAGGTTAGGTTCAGAGTTAGGTTAGGTTCAGAGTTAGGTTAGGTTCAGAGTTAGGTTAGGTTCAGAGTTAGGTTAGGTTCAGAGTTAGGTTAGGTTCAGAGTTAGGTTAGGTTCAGAGTTAGGTTAGGTTCAGAGTTAGGTTAGGTTCAGAGTTAGGTTAGGTTCAGAGTTAGGTTAGGTTCAGAGTTAGGTTAGGTTCAGAGTTAGGTTAGGTTCAGAGTTAGGTTAGGTTCAGAGTTAGGTTAGGTTCAGAGTTAGGTTAGGTTCAGAGTTAGGTTAGGTTCAGAGTTAGGTTAGGTTCAGAGTTAGGTTAGGTTCAGAGTTAGGTTAGGTTCAGAGTTAGGTTAGGTTCAGAGTTAGGTTAGGTTCAGAGTTAGGTTAGGTTCAGAGTTAGGTTAGGTTCAGAGTTAGGTTAGGTTCAGAGTTAGGTTAGGTTCAGAGTTAGGTTAGGTTCAGAGTTAGGTTAGGTTCAGAGTTAGGTTAGGTTCAGAGTTAGGTTAGGTTCAGAGTTAGGTTAGGTTCAGAGTTAGGTTAGGTTCAGAGTTAGGTTAGGTTCAGAGTTAGGTTAGGTTCAGAGTTAGGTTAGGTTCAGAGTTAGGTTAGGTTCAGAGTTAGGTTAGGTTCAGAGTTAGGTTAGGTTCAGAGTTAGGTTAGGTTCAGAGTTAGGTTAGGTTCAGAGTTAGGTTAGGTTCAGAGTTAGGTTAGGTTCAGAGTTAGGTTAGGTTCAGAGTTAGGTTAGGTTCAGAGTTAGGTTAGGTTCAGAGTTAGGTTAGGTTCAGAGTTAGGTTAGGTTCAGAGTTAGGTTAGGTTCAGAGTTAGGTTAGGTTCAGAGTTAGGTTAGGTTCAGAGTTAGGTTAGGTTCAGAGTTAGGTTAGGTTCAGAGTTAGGTTAGGTTCAGAGTTAGGTTAGGTTCAGAGTTAGGTTAGGTTCAGAGTTAGGTTAGGTTCAGAGTTAGGTTAGGTTCAGAGTTAGGTTAGGTTCAGAGTTAGGTTAGGTTCAGAGTTAGGTTAGGTTCAGAGTTAGGTTAGGTTCAGAGTTAGGTTAGGTTCAGAGTTAGGTTAGGTTAGGTTAGGTTAGGTTAGGTTAGGTTAGGTTAGGTTAGGTTAGGTTAGGTTAGGTTAGGTTAGGTTAGGTTAGGTTAGGTTAGGTTAGGTTAGGTTAGGTTAGGTTAGGTTAGGTTAGGTTAGGTTAGGTTAGGTTAGGTTAGGTTAGGTTAGGTTAGGTTAGGTTAGGTTAGGTTAGGTTAGGTTAGGTTAGGTTAGGTTAGGTTAGGTTAGGTTAGGTTAGGTTAGGTTAGGTTAGGTTAGGTTAGGTTAGGTTGGGGTGCAGGGCTGGTTCCTCCTCGTGGTGCACCCTGGGAGGGGGAGGATAGCCGCTCAGTCGCGCGCTTGCTATCCTCCCTCTGCGAATACCAGCCACGGGCGGTTGCAGTTGAGTCATAGTACTCCTGCGAGGGCTTCAATGCCGAGTTTTGGGAAGGGCCATTTGGGCCTAGACGCAGAAATGCGATTGGAGGGGGCTGGCCTAACAGCCAGCCGCGGGGAGCAGTGATTGCTCCAACCCGTTACCCATGGTCATGTTTCGTGGGCCGGGGGCCTTGGCTTAATTGCCCGGGCCAAGAGGAGTAAACCTCAATAAAAAATCCTGAGGTCAAGTGGTGAGGCAGCGCGAGGACCTATTGTCCGGATTCGTTCGGACAATGGCTGGCCAGTTTGTCAGTCGCTACTGCCTCTAGGCGATGCGCCTTTGGTTAGGTCCACCTAACCTTCCCCAGGCAACAACAGTCACTGCCTGGGGTGACCACCCATTACTGTGTACTCGTGGGATCTATATGGATTGCTTTAACGAAAACAAAACAAACACACACATTGGGATAAAAAACGACATTGGCTTGATGAAAATGGACGCTGATCATTGCTTTAGAAGGGACGCTGGTGTTTTGAGATTGAGGGGTGGCGGTCCGCCACGAAAACAGATTGGCGAGCGGTCCAGCCGGGGACCGTCCTCCGAAATCTCAAAAGTGGGGAAAAAGGAGACTGTTGCTGATGGTGACAAGGAAACGGCAGTGCCCTGTTCGGCTGAAACCCTCGGAGGTAAGGAGGGAGCCATTGTGGGTACCAAAAGGGTGAATCCGTTTTCAAAAGACGCGGAACATGAAATCTGCCGGAAGGTCAATTCGGCTCGGAGGGGGAAGAAAGGTTCGATTGTCGGGACTCCCCGTCTTAAAATCAAAATACGACCGGACGCGACTCGGCCAGCCCGGGGTGGCAAAAAAGCGCCTGCCGCTGCAACATATGTTGGGATGTCGGAAGCTCTGGCAAAGCTCAGAGGTACGGGTCAAGACTCTGAGGACTCGGACGACGGGAGAATGAGCGGTGATTGCTGGAGCGACGGTCGGGAGTCCCCGCTGATGGAGGGAGACATACTCGCGGAAGTGGTCACTGAGGCTGAAACGGTGCTTGAAGAGGCCCGCAAGTCTGGAAACCTCAAAGGAGTGGTGCACGGCAATATTAATAACTCCTGCCGTCGCATCATTCAAGCAATGCGCACATTGCAAACCAAAAGAGGGCCCCATGACGAGGGCGAGGAGCTGCGAATCCTCAGAGCAGACAACAAGCGGATGAGGGAGCAGCTTGCCCAATTGCAGGCAGAGACAAAGGCCTTGAGGAAGGCATACTCCGAGAGGCCTAAGGAGACCATTACGGGAGCATCGGATCAGTCTCTTGCGGAGCTGGTGAAGGAGGCCTTGAGGGACTTCAGGAAGGAGGTGACCGATATGGTTACCACTCGCATCGCAGAGGTGAAACAGCTTCTTCCCCCGGCGCCTATCCTACGTCCCCCTCTCGCGGCGGACCGCAAAAGGGCAGAGAAGGCGAGTCGACAAGCAGAGGCTGCAATAGTGGCTATGGTTGAACCTGAAGAGGCAACAGCGGGGTCATCTACGGGGTCAACTCTCATACCCCCTGCCAGATCTGGCCCGGCTGTCAAGCGACCAAAAAAGGCCCAAGCTAGCTCACAGCAAGCTGGACCCTCGAAGGCGGCAAAACCAGTGGCTCCGAGCCAGTCTGCCTGGACGGAAGTGGTGGGTAAGAAAAATAAGAAGAAGGTGAGCCAGGCTCCAGCACCTTCTGCTGCCAAAGCAGCGAGGACGCCAAAACCGACGGCCAAAAAACTGACGGTACCCACAACGGCAGCGGTGGTTATCGCGCTCAAGCCCGAGTCTGAATCGACATACGCGGCAATAATGTCAAAAGCGACAACATCCTTTAAGCTGTCAGAAGTCGGACTTGAGCACGTCAAAATAAGGAAGACGGCTGATGGGGCCCGGATTATTGAGGTGCCCGGGGCTGACAAAAACAAAGCAGCGGATGGGCTCTGTGCTAAGCTAGCAGAGCTGGTAGGTGATGAAGCCAAGGTGTACCGTCCGGTCAAGATGGCTAAGCTGCGGATCTCTGGACTAGATGAGGCGGCATCCACAGATGCAATCGCTGCGGCCATTGCAGAAAAGGGCCCCTGTGAAATTGCCCAGGTCAAGGTGGGCGCCATCAGTATAGGACGAGGTGGGAACGGGGCAACCCTAGTACAGTGCCCGACACAGGTGGCAAACACATTGCTGGACACAGGACGCCTTCTCATAGGCTGGTCTTCGGTGAGAGTAGAGGCACTGGTAGCTGGCCCACTAAGGTGCTATAAATGCCTTGGAACTGGACACACAAGAGCGACGTGCCCTTCATTGGAGGATCGAGGGCAGCTCTGCTTCCGCTGCAGCAAAGCGGGGCATAAAATGGCTGAATGTAGAGCAGAAGTGTTCTGTGCTGTGTGTCACCAGGCAAAAAAGCCAGCGGGACACAAGATGGGTGGGGGGAATTGTCGTCCGCCCCTAACAAGGGGCATTGACATCACTGCCAGGCCCGTCAGGCCCAGGGCAGCTAATGAAAATGGAAGCGAGGGAGAAAATATGGATACCTAGATGTCAGTACACCCAACAAGAAGTATATTTTTGGAGGTGCTGCAGTGCAATATCAACCACTCCTCTCGCGCCCAGGACCTGCTGATGCAGAATATGGCTGAGTGGAAGATAGGCATTGCAGCGGTTGCGGAACCATATTTTGTCCCTTGTCAGTCCAATTGGGCAGGGGCACTGGACAGTAGAGTGGCGCTTGTAGTACCGGTAACGGGTGCACCATTGGCTGTTATTGAGAGGGGGCCTGGTTACGTAGCGGCCAGGTGGGAAAAAATAATCATAGTGGGAACCTACTTCTCACCGAATCGGCCACTGCGTGACTTCGAGCTCTTCCTAGAGGACCTGGCTGGCGTCCTGAGGAGGGCGGCTCCAGAGCAAACGCTAGTTTTGGGTGACCTAAACGCCAAGAGCGTGGCGTGGGGCTCCCCTACCACGGATCCGAAGGGAGCAGCTCTATGGGACTGGACGGCAGCAATGGGGCTGGGAATTCTCAACCAAGGAAACGTTGACACGTGTGTGCGACGGCAAGGAGGGTCAATAGTTGACGTTTCATTCGCGTCCCCTGCCCTCGCGGCACGTGTCAGCGAATGGCGTGTCTTGGAGGATGTGGAGACCCTCTCAGACCATTTATATGTCAGGCTGAGAATTTCTAAGGAGCTTGGGGCTATGCCAAATAGTGATGGCAGATTGAGGCAAAGCCGGTTTCCCCGTTGGTCACTGAGTGCCTTGGACAGGTCAATGGTGGACGAGGCAGCCATGGTTGCGGCATGGTGTGCGCCACTGGCAACGACCGATGTGGAAGAGCGTGCGGTGGAATTCAGGAAGGTGCTCACATCGGTTTGCGATGCTGCTATGCCCCGTGCAGGAAAGCCAGCTGCAAGACAACAGGTTTACTGGTGGTCGCAGGAGATTGCGGCCCTGCGAACTACCAGTAACGCTGTCAGGAGGGCATACCAAAGATGCAGAAGACGGAGGCACACCAATGAAGAGGAACAGGTCCTGCACGCTGCGCTCCGCGAGGCAAAAGAAGCCCTAAAAGCTGCAATAGCGCTGCGCAAAGACCAAGCGAGGGAGGAGTTTTTGGCCACTCTTGACAGGGACCCATGGGGACGTCCATACAAGATGGTACGGAACAAAATGAAGCGCACCCCCCCACTGGACGCCATGGAGCCGGAACTTCTTGCCCGAGTGGTCGGAAACTTGTTCCCAGAAACGGCGGAATTTGCTGCGCCAAGGATGTCCATGCCAATGGAAGAACCGGAGAACCTTGTGGACGCTCCCATTGTCACTGATGGAGAAATGGAATGGGTTGTCTCTCGCCTCAGGGCAGGCAAAAAGTCACCGGGCCCTGATGGAGTGCCGGGGAAAGTTCTCCCTGTAGCGCTGAAACACCTTGGAAAGCGTCTCAGGGATTTATTCGACGATTGTTTAAGAGAGGGGCGCTTTCCAAGGTGCTGGAAAGAGGGACGCCTTTGCCTCCTACGAAAAGAGGGACGCCCGCCGGACTCGCCTTCGGGATACCGTCCCCTAGTGCTTCTAGACGAGACGGCGAAAGCCTTTGAGCGGATTCTAGCTCTTCGCATCTCGAAGCACATGAAAGGGTCCGGTCCGAATCTCAGTGACCGACAGTTCGGGTTCCGAGAGGAGAGGTCCACGGTGGATGCGTTGAGCTGCCTCAGGCAATTCCACAATTACGCAGCTGGCAGAGGGGAGGGGGTCGTAGCGGTGTCTCTGGACATTGCTAACGCGTTCGGTACCCTCCCCTATTCGGTCATAAAGGAGGCAATGGCGTACCATCGAGTGCCGGGATACCTGCGAACGGTTGTGGAGCACTATCTCACCGACAGGATAGTGCTCTACGAGGATGCTGGAGGACGCAAGACACGCCACATGATGTGCGGGGTTCCACAGGGGTCTGCATTGGGGCCCCTGTTATGGAACATAGGCTACGATTGGGTCATTCGAGGGACTCAACTTCCTCGCATGACCACTATCTGTTATGCGGACGACACGATGGTGGCGGTGCGAGGAAGAGAAAAGGAGGAGGTCCTTAGAAGAGCGGCCATTGCGACGGAGCTCACAGTTGGGCGCATTCGGCTCCTAGGGTTAAAGGTCGCCCTAACGAAAACGGAGGCAATTGTGTTTGGGGGGAGGGGTTGGATAGTTGGGACCGGAGCGACCATCACCGTGGCGGGCGAAGCGGTCCAGATCAAGCCCAACATAAAGTATCTGGGCTTGATCCTGGACAGATCGTGGGACTTCGGGGAGCATTTTGCGAGACTTGCTCCTCGTATTGTGGGAGCCGCTTCGGCCCTAGGTCGACTCCTCCCAAATGTGGGCGGACCGGGCACCCCAGCTCGCCGACTATATGCGGGCGTCCTTAGGAGCATGGCTCTATACGGAGCTCCAGTATGGGCGGATAGACGCTCGGAACGTAATAAGGCCCTACTCAGGAGACCTCAAAGAGTAGCGGCCCAAAGGATCACGAGGGCCTATTCGACTGTTTCCCATGCTGCAGCATGTGCCCTGGCCTGCACACCACCGTGGGAGCTTGAGTGTCAAGTAATGGCTGAGCGGTACAAGATGAGAGCGGAGGCTAGAGCACGAGGGGAGGTGTTGGACGCTGAGGTTACGGAGCGTATGACGAGACAGGCGGAGGACCGACTGCGTGAGCGATGGAGAGATTTTTTGGAGGGTTCGCTCTATGGTACTCGGACCATAGGAGCACTACTTCCGTCGCTCACGGAGTGGCTCAAGAGGAAAAAGGGGTCTATGTCCTATCGGCTGACGCAGGTGGTGACCGGACACGGGTGTTTCGGTCACTACCTGCACATGATTGGGCGGGAGCCGGATCCGGGCTGTCACGAATGTGGTGACCCGGACGACACGGCACAACACACCCTTGAGGTGTGCAGCCGATGGGACATAGAGAGGAACACCCTAAAAGCGGTGGTTGGAGGAGATCTCTCGCTGCATAGCGTCGTGTCGGCCATGCTGAGCAGCGAGAGAGGATGGATGGCGGTTGCCTCCTTCTGCGACACAGTAATGTCTCAGAAGGAGGCTGCTGAGCGGATGCGCGAGGAGGACGCGAACGCACATCCGCTCAGGCGCAGACGGAGGGGTAGAAGGCGGAGGCAGTACGCCGCCGCAGCAAATATCCCTCAGTAGAGCCTGTGGGTGGAGGGCCCACATTAGAGGCTATACACGTCTGAGAGGGGGGTCACTGCGTTAATGACCCTCCTCTCCTTTGGCGCGGGTGCTTCGGCTGAAGCTGCCGGGGGGCGCCATGGCAGAATGTCCGCGGTCCCATGACGTCCCCCCTAAACGGCATGCGGGAAACGCCGGTGTGGAGTTAGTGGGTAGGCTTTCTCCCTCCCTCTGAATAGCAGAGGGACAAAAGGGAGACTGAGAGTCCCACATAACCCCTCGTAGTCTTCCTCAGACGTAGAGGGGTATGCGTAAAGGCATTACCACATCGTCAACAAAAAAAAAAAAAAAAAAAAGGTTAGGTTAGGTTAGGTTAGGTTAGGTTAGGTTAGGTTTTTTTTTTTTTTTTTTTTTTTTTATATTTCAATCTTCAAATAGTACCAATGGCCCTCGCTATAGATACGGGCGACCATTGGACGTAATATGTGAGAGATTCCCGCATGAGAGACGGGCAATCTTTGTTTTGTACTGTTAGTTATGTTACAGTTTAAGTATTTGTACTTTTTTGTGTATCACATTTAATTTTGTTGCTTCGTGGTTGTACTTTTATGTTGTTTACGTTTTATTAAATTTCTTCAGGCTGTTTATGATGTCGTTAGTGTAATTAATAAATGATTCTTTTGTCGCTTCTTTAAGTATTATTTCCTGCAGATTATAAGGATTTACATTGTTAATATTGCATACTAATTCGTGATTATTTCTTTTATTTGCATATCTAGGACAGCTTTCTAGTAGATGTTTTATGCTCTGTGGTGTTGTATCATCACACGGGCACGTATTGGTTTCAGTGATGTGGTGTCTGTTGAGGTAAGTTTTGTTATATCCGTGCCCTGTGATGATTTGCGTCATTTGGAATGTTAAGCTAAAATGTTGTCTAAAGGTCTTAATATCTTCGAGAGTCGGTAGCCACTGTTTAACATGTGTGCCTGTCGTACAGGTTTGGTAGGTGATTTCATGATTTTTTATCGATTCAGCGTGGAGATTTTTCTTGTGAAATGACAAGGGGAATTTAAAGTAATCCGGCTGTTTGTGTTGCGACGCTGCTGATTTGGCGGCCATGTCAGCCTCCTCATTACCGAGGAGGCCAACATGTGCCTTGATCCAGCAGAATTCTATGCTGTGTGCCTGCTCTCGTATTTGGACTATGCGTTTGTGGGTCCTATTTATAGTTGCATTTGTGCTGTTTCTACAGCTCAGCTCAAAGAGTGCTGCTTTGGAGTCCGAAAAGATGGTTGCATGCTTCAGGCTGAGTTTCCAGCATAGGTTGCATGCTTCTTCAATTGCCAGGCATTCTGCCTGGAACACCGTGCAACTGCTATGCAGTTTTAATTTTTTGGTGTGTCTGCGACCATCCGGGTAAAGTATGACAACTGCAGCGCCTACTACTCCATCGTGTTTGCTGCCGTCTGTGTAGACTTGGTGCATGTTGGTGGAGCAGTAGGGCTCCAGTTCTTGGTAGTTGTTAACATCCTTGACTACGATATGAGGGCGTCGGGCAGGATGTAGGAGTTCTGTAACTGGTGCTCTCCCATCATACGTTATGTCGTCAGGTAAGTAATTTGTGACTTTAGTACGTTTCACCTTCTCTATGGAGGCAACCTCCTTCACCTTAGCAGGTAGCGGTGTGAGTCCTGCCAGTGCAATTGACGGAATGGTGGGCAAGGTTCTAAAGCCATGGAGAATCTTGATGGCAAATGCACGTTGAAGGCTAAGTAAGGAGTTGCATACCTTTTTATAGTTCGTAGCATGCCACCAAACTTCTGCTGCATAGGTAATGATAGGCTCGATGACCTGCCTATAAATGATGTCAATGTTGGCAGCATGTACTCCCCACGTTGGTTTGATGAATATACATATTCTTTTATAGATTCTATGGGCCTTATTAGCGACGTATAATGTGTGCTTGATGAAGTTAAGATTCTGGTCGATAATAACGCCCAGCAGCTTAAAATGCGTGTCGAACGGTATTGGGATATTATTCATGTGGATATTAGCTGCTTTAGCTTTTGGTGTATGGGCTATCATTTTAGTTTTTAATGGGCCAAATTCTAATTTGTTATTTTTGCCCCATAAATAGGCTAGGTTTAGTAACTTATTTGCATTAGCTTCTAATTCTATTACATCTTTCCCTGAGCAAATCATAAGGACATCGTCAGCGTATGCTTGGATGTAATTATGCTCAGGTGTATCTTTTTCTAATAGGGTGTCCATTATGGCATTCCAAAAAATGGGTCCAAGGACCGAGCCCTGGACACATCCCCTGGTTTGCGCTTTTGTCACTGTCGTGTCAGAATAATTGAGAGTTATTGTGCGATCCTTCAAGTAGCTACAGATTATTTTCAATAGGACACTGGGGCAATTGATGTCAGATAGCCTTTTGAGTAATGTAGGCCACCAGGCGTTATCAAACGCCCCCGCAATGTCGAGCGATATGGCAACTGTAAGGCGACCATTGTTTTTGCATTCCCTTATTTTGTTAACAGCACTGCTAAGTGCATCATTGGTGGACCGCTGTTCCCTAAAACCATACTGATCGTTGCTACAGGTGTTACTTATATTCATATGATAGGTGAGTCTGGTAGCTATAAGTTTTTCCAGTACCTTTCCTAGAACATTGATTAGACCTATAGGTCGGTAGGCAGATGTTTCCTTGTAGTTCGTTTTGTTTGGCTTAGGGATTGTCCTGATGTAAGCGGCTTTCCAAGCAGTGGGGAAGTATTGTAATTTAAGGCACCTGTTGTACAGGTTGGTAACATCTTCAGGGTAACACTCGATGTAATGCCTACATATGTCAGCCGTTAAATGGTCCGGTCCCGGTGCCTTTTTAGGACTCATGTTTTTTATAATTTCTGTGATCTCGTGAACGTTAAATAGTGGTTCATCATTGTTTATTTCAGGATCTTTATTGATAATGTTATTGGTTACAGTTTCTCTTATTTGTTGATGGTATGGTGTGTCATTGTTAACGGAATCTAATGGAAAGAACTTTGTGGCGAGTTTTTCTGCAGTGTCAGATATTGATGTTGTGTAAGTCCCATCGTCGGTTTTGAGGGTAGCAGGCGGTTGCACTTGTGAGGAGCTTTTTAGTAGGCGGTTGGTGACGGACCATACATCGTCTTTTCCTTGGTTTTTACAAAATTCGCGAAAGTGTTCAGTTGATGTTGTGCGTATTTGTTGGGCGTATTTGTTTCTCGCCTCGGCCAATTCGCGAATTACGTTGGTGATGTCTTTTCTGCCTCTTTTCAAATCTTGTAGGCGATGGTGTAGGTGTATAACTTGTTTTTTCATGTCAGTTAGTTGCTCGGTCCACCATGAAGCTCTTGTATAAGGTTTTTTCCGAGCAAAGACTTTGTCGCAGGTTTTAGTTAATACCTTTGTTAAGTTTATTATGTAAGAGTCAATTCCGGTATCACTAAGTGTTTCAATTTCAATGTTATTTATTGCAGATTGTTCCATATTTAATTTGAGCTCATGTGTAAAGTTTTCCCAATTTGCATTTTCTGTGAAATATTTATAGGTCGTTGTATAGGTCTTCTTTTTGGTCTTATTGTGATTGGTGTTTATTTGGAACTCAATTCCATGATGGTCTGAGGTGGGTATAATTCCGAGGTTAACACTCCAATTTTTGATTAAGTGTGCAATGCCTATGGACGCTAAAGTTAAATCTACTATTGAGGTTCTTATTTGCCCATGTGTGATAGTTTGAAATGTGGCTTCGCTTCCAACGTTACATACTACCAGATCATTGGCAATCGCGAGATCGCAGATGGCTCTGCCCCTGTCATTGTTTTTAGGCGATCCCCACGACGTATGCCAGCCATTAAAGTCACCGCATATTATGTGTTCTGCATGCGGATATGACTTCAGGATTTGCTCAATTTGTGATATTGTATTTATGGGATCTTCTCCAGGTTCGATGTATACTGAAGTTAGCAAGATTTTCTTGGACCCCAGGAGTAGTTGCACCGTGGCAATGTTAGTGGTTGCGTGCTGCGTAATCCCAATAAGGTTGCCTATGTTATGTTTAATGGCAATACAGGCCTTGGTCCTGTTGCTTGCATCGCCGTATTGATACAGATCGTAGCCGTCAATGTTTTTCATTGTATTTTGTTTACCAACGTATGGTTCTGTGATGAATATTATATCATATTCATTAACTCTAACACTTTGCATTAACTCTTGGGTTGCGTTAAAGCCCTTTCCAAGATTGCATTGAACTGCTGTGAGATTATTACTATTATTGGTGATCTTTGGGACGCCCTTAGCAATAACGGACAGCCGCCCGAGCTATGCGATCCCACTTTATCCACTCGGGGCAAGATTGGCTATATGCGTAATGACCATGTTCCCTTTCGCTGTTAACGCAGTTAACACAGCAAGGCGCAGACTCACGTTTATTGCAGCTGCGCGTATCGTGGTTGTCCGCGCAGTATGCGCATTTACTCTCGGATCTACACTCTGTAGCTCGGTGTCCAAAGCCATGGCACCTGAAGCATTGGAGTATGGGCGATTGGTCTACAGCCATCACCGACTGAAATCCTATTTTGACCTTCTGGTCCTTCAGGGCGTCCCAAACCTGTGGGCTGACCTCTACTATTACATTTTTGATTGCATCGTTTCGTCCTTTGACGGTGCGAACGTACTTTACCACTTTCTCATCCTCTGCAATACTTGCTAGAAGTCTTGTGTTCTGCTTTTTAATGGCGTCTTCTATTTTCGTATCCGCATAGTCTGGGATGACGCCAATGACACGCAGCTGAGGATTTCGAAGTTTGGGCACCTCAACAGTAATGTTGGCCGTTTTGGATTTGATCGCAGCGCTGAGCTTTTTCCTGTCATCATTGCTCTCGCAACTGATGACAACTTTATTGTTTCGGGTTTCTCGGACGCTTTTGATTCCTACACCGATATCAACCACGTTTACTTTTTCTTTAATTTCTTTCAGGACTTCTTTGCCACCGTGTCTAGGATCTATCGATTCCAGCAGGACCACGAAGTTGGTCGGCGGCGGAGGAGGCGCATGTGTACGGACAACCTTAGGCTTGTACGGCCTGCCAACTGCAGGTGAAGCCATGTTGTCTTCATGGCTCGCGCCAGCCGCCGCCGCCAACGCAGCCTCGGATCTGGGTTTCCGACTCCTATTCTTACCGACAACGGTGGAAAATGTTTCGTCCTCTCTTCTTTCCTTTTCAGTAGCTACCTTTGCCGTAAACATTTCTTTTAAGGCCTGCTGTTCGGCTCGAATTTTCGATATTTCGACTTGTACACCAGCGATAATATCGTGCTTCAGCTGGGTTAAGTCCATAGACGGCTCTAGTATAGCTGAGGTGGGTGTTTTGTTGACGTTATCTACTCCGATCACGTCCATCTCACTTGTAAATCTTATGGTGGCGTCTCGGATGGCTTCGACAGCCTTAAATATGGTAAGTTTATTTTGTTTTGTGACGCTTCTGTTTTGTTTTAATTGCGTCACAATGTCATCCAGGTTACGGGTTACCTCTGTACGGTGCCTTCCTGCACGGGTCTTCGAGCCGGGGCTACTAATGGATGTATCCCTGCTCATCCATAGCCGCCCCATTTCGGTTGTGTCCGAGCTGGGGCTACCAGCGATAGCGATAAGCTCCTCCGTTACCGGGATCGGTGCCAATGTCGCGTCCGGGGTAGTCTGTTTTGTGGTTTGTAGCGGAGTTGAGGTACCGGCCTCGGGCACGTGCCTGTGAACTTCCGCCTGTACCACAAAAGTTTTATTTTGTATGGTGTCCTCCTGCAAATCGATCAGCGGAGGGATGTGATCGCTGCCGACAGCCTGCTCTGTCCCTGCGGATGTCGCCTGCTCTTGGCCTATATTTTTTACTCCTGAATCAGGTTCAGAGTGGGCTGTACGCGCCTTTCTGGGCGATGCGGGAGGTGTCCGATACATTTTGTGGTAATGTGACATTCAAAAAATTTAAAAATTTGTATCTCTTAAACTATAACAGATATCGCACCAAACCAAAGTGATTTAGGTAGGTACAATATATATCTATATTATACAAAGATTTCAGATTTTTTACTCTTAAGGGGGCTGAGAAATAAAATTAATGCTATGTATTTTTACAAAAATTTAAAACTCTAAATAACAGAAAAACTAAGGATTTCCAAGGAAAAAAGTTCAAACAAAAAGCAAAGATATTTACAAGCACTATCAAATTAAACTATAAAAACTTAAGTCTACCGATTGGTTTTATAATTATTTACAATCAAATGTGATTGCCGCCACACTTTCTTCAGGCGCTAAAAATTCTGTAGGTATTTGCGATTTTTGTTAGAAAAATGTTCTTGAAAACTAAAGAATTGCAATGGATAAAATTAAAGGTGCAAAAAGGATGTGAAATAAAGAAAAACTATCAAAATCTATGGAGGGACTAAAAAGTTATTGCAGTTCTAGTTTTTGACTTACAAAAAGAGACGGAAAAATTAATTTCTCGGAAACGCGTTGAGGTACCGAGTTGGTTCTAGTGTCAAAAAATGCGGGCAATTGAACTTTAAATTATACCTAAAAACTAGATTTTTAGAACAAAGTCGGCTGAACAAAATTTCCTAAAATGCTAAATTCTACTGAAAACGACGAGGGAAGTGAACTTTGGATATTGCAGGAAAACTAATGGAGATATTGACAAATGCTGTGGACATGAAATGTTGCAAAAAATTAAAGGGATCTAAATCAGAAAACTAAAACAAAATTGACCGGGGGAAACTAAAGTTATGAGCGAAAAACAAGATTGCTCAGACACTTTTATGAGGGTACGACTTTTTCGTGTAAATGTGTAAAAATTGAGCTGAAACTAAGTGCGAAGATTTTATTTGTGAATGTAATTATTTAAAACTAATTGAAACTGAAATTACTGTGAAAGAAAAGGTGAAAAATGTTTAAAAATGAATTTTTGGTGAATTTTTGAAAAATCGCTAAGTGACGTGAAAGAAAAAATTTAATAATTCAGAAACCGGAAGGGTCAGAGGGGTGGAAGTGGTGTCTAAAAGTCGGGGCAAATTAGCTCTAAAATTGTGTCAAATTAGGTCTCTTTGGGTAGTTTAGAACTGTGGTTGGTTAGGTTGGTTAGGTTAGGTTAGGTTAGGTTAGGTTAGGTTAGGTTAGGTTAGGTTAGGTTAGGTTAGGTTAGGTTAGGTTAGGTTAGGTTAGGTTAGGTTAGGTTAGGTTAGGTTAGGTTAGGTTAGGTTAGGTTAGGTTAGGTTAGGTTAGGTTAGGTTAGGTTAGGTTAGGTTAGGTTAGGTTAGGTTAGGTTAGGTTAGGTTAGGTTAGGTTTTTTTTTTTTTTTTTTTTTTTTTTTTTTTTTTTTTTTTTTTTTTTTTTTTTTTTTTTTTTTTTTTTTTTTAAACTGTAAGTAGTACCAGTAGCCCCCGCTAATGATACGGGCGACCACTGGACGTTATACTATGTGTAGGTTCCTGCATGTGATACGGGCAACCTTTGTCTATGACAATAATAAATAGATTGTGTTGCTGTTGCATTATTTATTCATTTATTAGTTATTACTGTTTTGTTTCGACTTTTATTATGTTTCCTTTAATTATGTTTTATTGAACTTCTTTAGGCTGTTAACTATGTTGGTGGTATACTTAACGAATGACTTTTTAGTCTCCTCCTTCTGTATTAATTCCTCAATGTTATACGGGTCTATGTTATATATTCTGCACGTTACTTCGTGATCCAACCGTTGTGTTGAGTACTTAGGGCATTGTTGTAGTAAATGTTTGATGGTCTGCGGCGTATCGTCGTCACATGGGCATGCATTTGTATCTGTTATGTGGTGTCGGTGTAAATAAGTCTTAT
This sequence comes from Thaumatotibia leucotreta, assembly GCA_025490895.1. Lineage (NCBI taxonomy): Eukaryota > Metazoa > Arthropoda > Insecta > Lepidoptera > Tortricidae > Thaumatotibia > Thaumatotibia leucotreta. Next base: position 39,930 of record JALPQI010009911.1, on the reverse strand, counting down.
GAAACCCGTGGCCTGTAATGATTTGCGTCATTTGAAAGGTAAATTCAAAGTGTTTCCTAAAATTTTGAATGTTATCTATTGAGGGAAGCCATTGTTTGGTATGTGTCCCTGTAGTACTTGTTGTGTATATGTGTTCCTGTGTTTTTAGTATTTCGGCATACTGTTTGTTTTTATGATATGTTAGCGGGAATTTAATGTAGTCCGGAGGTTTATGTAAAGACGCAGCCGACTTCGCCGCTATGTCAGCCTCCTCGTTGCCCAGAAGGCCGACATGTGCTTTTATCCAGCAGAAGTCGACTGTGCGTCCCTGCTCACGTATTCTCACGACGTTTTTGTGTGCTTCACTGATCATGGCGTTCGTGCTGTTTCGGTTGGCTAGCTCCAAAAGTGCGGCCTTTGAATCCGAGAATATCGTTGCCTTTTCCAGACGGAGTGTCTGGCAAAGGTGACACGCTTCCTTTATTGCCAGACACTCAGCCTGGAACACTGTGCAGCTGTTATGCAGTTTGAACTTCTTGTTCATGCTACGACCGTCAGGATAATGAATTACGACTGCAGCACCCACTACTCCATCGTGCTTGCTGCCATCTGTATAGATGCGGTGCATGTCGGCGGAGTAGTAGGGCTCCAGCTCGTTATTATTGTTTATGTCGCCAATTGCAATGTGTGGTCGGCGAGCTGGATGTAAGAGCTCGTCGACCGGCACTCTTTTGTCGTATGTGACATCGTGGGGTAAGTAGTCTGTGGTCAATGTGCGTTTTACGCTCTCGATAGACGCTACTAGCTTTACTTTCTCAGGGAGTGGTGTAAGTCCCGCTAGCGCAATCGAGGATATTGTGGGCAGGGTTCTAAACCCATGTAATATTTTTACAGCAAACGCACGTTGAAGGCTGAGCAGTGAGTTGTTAACTTTCTTATATTTGGTGGCATGCCACCATATTTCCGCTGCATACGTGATTATCGGTTCGATCACTTGCCTGTATATTGTGTTTATATTGGCGGCATGCACACCCCACGTTGGTTTTACGAATATGCACAACCTTTTATATATACGTTGCGCCTTATTAATTATATATTCGGTATGCCTGATAAAATTGAGGTGCTGATCGATGATGACTCCCAGAAGCTTGAAATGTGTGTCAAACGGGATAGGTACGTTGTTCATGTAGATTTTCGCAGCCTTGGCCTTGGGTGTGTGGGCAATCATTTTAGTTTTTAATGGGCCAAACTCCAGTTTATTGTTTTGGCCCCATTGATAGGTTAAGTTTAATAATTTATTTGTATGGGTTTCCAATTCTGATATGTCCTTCCCGGAGCATATCAGAAGAACGTCATCAGCATATGCTTGGATGTAGTTATGATCACCAATGTCCTGTTCTAGTAGGGTGTCCATTATGATGTTCCAAAAAAATGGGCCCGAGGACCGAGCCCTGGACACACCCTCTGGTCTGTGCTTTAGTGACGATTGCATCTGAGTAGTTGAGTGTAATAGTGCGGTCTTTTAGGTAACTGTAAATAATGTTCAGAAGATTGTTGGGGCAGTTTATGTCTGATAGCCTTTTTAATAATGCAGGCCACCAGGCATTATCGAACGCCCCCGCAATGTCTAAAGATATGGCAACTGTTAGACGACCTTTCTCTTTACATTGCTTTATTTTATTTACAGCGTTGCACAGCGCATCATTGGTGGATCGCTGTTCCCTAAACCCAAACTGATTATTGCTGCAAGATTTGCTGATCTGCATGTGATAGGTGAGTCGGGTAGCAATCAGTTTCTCGAGTACTTTTCCCAGTACATTAATTAAACCTATAGGTCTGTAGGCAGATGTTTCCGTGTAGTTCATTTTGTTGGGTTTAGGGATTGTCCTGATGTAGGCGGATTTCCAAGCAGTGGGAAAATATTGCAGGTGTAAGCATCTGTTGTATAAATTAGTGATATTATCGGGATAGCATTCTATGAAGTGCTTGCATATATCAGCCGTGAGATGATCTTGTCCTGGAGCCTTTTTAGGACTCATATATTTAATTATATCTATGATCTCGTGGGTGCTAAATTGCGGGTCATCATTGTCTATTGCGGGTTCGTTGGTGTTTATATTATTGGTTACAATTCCTCTTATTTGCTGATGATATATTGTGTCGTTAACAGTAGTGTCAATGGGAAAGAACTTCGTGGCGAGTTTTTCAGCAGTGTCAGCGATGGACGTCGTGTAAGACCCATCATCCGTTTTAAGGGTGGCAGGCGGTTGCAGTTGCGGTGCACTTTTTAGTAAGCGGTTGGTGACAGACCAGACGTCGTCCTTTCCCTGGCTCCTGCAAAATTCTCGGAAGTGTTCAGTGGAAGTTGTTCGTATTTGTTGGGCGTATTTTGTTCTCGCATCAGCCAGCTCTTGTATGATGTTATTTATATCTTTTTTACCTCTTTTCAGGTCCTGAAGACGGTGATGGAGATGTATAACATGTCTTTTCATATTGGTCAGTTCCTCGGTCCACCATGGAATTTTAGTATGAGGTGTTTTACGAGCAAAAACTTTATCGCAGGTTTTAGTGAGGATCTTAGTTAGGCTTGCTATGTATGAGTCGATTCCATTTTCGTTAAGCGTCCCAATGTCCGTATTGTTTATTTCAGATCGTTCCATATTTAATTTTAGCTCCTGAGTAAAGTTCTCCCAATTCGCCCTTTCTGTGTGATACTTATGCGTTGTTGTAGAGACTTTCTTTTTAGTTTTCTCATGATTGACCTTTATTTGGAACTCAATTCCATGGTGGTCCGAGGTGGGTATGATCCCATGATTGACACTCCAGTCAGTAATATAGTTTGCAACGCCTAAGGACGCAAGAGTTAAATCCACGATTGAGGTTCTCGTTTCTCCATGTGTTACTGTTTCAAACGTGGTTTCGTTGCCAACGTTGCACACCACGAGATCATTGGCGATTACAAGATCGCAGATAGTCCTGCCTCTGTCATTATTTCTAACCGATCCCCAAGAGGTGTGCCAACCATTAAAGTCCCCGCAGATTATATGCTCTGCATTCGGGTACGACTTTAAGATTAGCTCTATTTGAGTCAGGGTGTTAATAGGGTCTTCCCCAGGTTCGACATATGCTGAAGTTAACATCATTTTCTTAGACCCTAAGGTTATTTGCACAGTGGCAAGATTGGTGGTTGCGTGCTGTGTGATCCCAAAATAATTGCCAATACTCTTTTTAATGGCAATGCAGGCTTTGGTTCTGTTGTTCACATCACCGTGTTGGTACAGATCATATCCTTCGATGTTTTTCATGATGTTTTGCCTACCAACGTACGGTTCTGAAATAAACATTATATCGTATTCGTTGTCTCTAGCACATTGTGTTAATTCTTGGGTTGCATTATAGCCCTTGCCCAGATTGCATTGAACAGCTGTTAAGTTAGTCCTGTTTGTGGTGTTCTTTGGGACGCCCTTAGCAATATCGGACTGCTGTTCTCGCTATGCGATCCCACTTAACCCATTCAGGGCAAGATTGGCTGTATGCGAAGTGCTCATAGTTCCTGCCACTGTTGACGCAGTTGACGCAGCGCGGTCCAGACTCACGTTTAGTGCAACTGCGTGTGTCGTGATTTTCGGCACAGTAAGCACATTTTATTTCAGCACGACATTCAGTGGCACGGTGTCCAAAACCATGGCACTTATAGCATTGTATAATGGGCGATTGGTCCACAGCCATTACCGATTGGTAGCCAATTTTAACTTTTTGTTCTCTCAGGGCAGCCCACACCTGCGGGCTGGTTTCCACTATGACATTTTTTATTGAGTCGTTTCTTCCCTTGACAGATCTAACAAATGTCACTACTTTTTCCTCCTCTGGAATGTCTGCTATGAGCCTGGTATTTTGCTTGATTATGGCGTCAGCTATTTTTGTATTTGCAAAATCCGGTATGACGCCGATAATCCGCAGTTGTGGGTTTCGCATTTTGGGCACTTCAACAGTTATGTTAGCTGTCTTCGCCTTGATGGCAGCGCTAAGCTTCTTTCTATCTTCGTGACTCTCACAGCTAATCAAAACTTTCTTGTTCCGAGTTTCCCTTATGCTTTTAATGCCTATGCCAATGTCCACTACGTTAACCTTATCTTTGACCTCCTTTAGCACGTCCTTGCCGTCGTGTCTGGGGTCAATAGACTCCAGCAAGACAGCAAAGTTAGTTGGCGGCTGAGGAGGCGCCTGAGGTCGGACGACCCTGGGCCTGTATGGTCTGCCCACAGCGGGCGAGGCCATGTCATCCTCATGACTCATGCCCGCCGCTGCCGCCGCCGCAGCTTCGGACCGATGCTTCCTGCTCTTTGTTTTACCGACAACGGTGGCAAATGTTTCGCTTTGCACACTTGTGTCTCTGCATTCCATTTCGGTATTGGTTTTTATCATGACCATTTCTCTTATAGCCTGCTGTTCGGCTCGTATTTCAGCACGCATTTTCGACAGTTCAAGTTGAACCCCAGCGATAATGTCATGTTTCAACTGATCTGTGTCCAAAGCCGGTTCCTGAGTTGTTTGTGCGGGTGTTTTGCTAGCGTGTTCCACGCCAATCACATCCATCTCGCTGGTAAACCTTATTGTGGCGTCGCGGATGGCTTCGACAGCCTTTAATATGGTAATTTTGTTTGCTTTTGTGACGCTCCTATTTTGCTTTAGTTGCGTCACAATATCGTCAAGATTGCGAGTCACCTCTGTGCGGTGCCTTCCTGCGCGAGTCTTCGAGCCGGGGCTGCTAATGGATGTGTCCCTGCTCATCCATAGCCGCCCCATTTCGGTGATGTCCGAACTGGGACTGCCAGCCGCAGCGATTGGCTCCTCCGTCGCCGGGTTCGGGGCCTGTGTCGCGTTTGGGGCAGTTAGTGTTATGGCTGATAGCGGAGTCGAGGTGCCGGCTTCAATCACTTGCCTGTGCACTTCCGCTTGCACCACAAATGTCTTATTATGTGAGGTTGGCATATCGTCCTGTAGGTCTATAAGCGGTGGGACGCCATCTTTGTCTACGGCCTGCTCGGTCTCTGTGACTATCGCCAGCTCCTCGCCGGTGGGTTTAGCACCCGTGACAGGTTCACAGGGGGCCGTGCGCGCTTTTCTGGGCGATGCAGGGGGTGTGCGGTACAATTTGCCCATAGTGTGATTTACAAAAATTTTAAAAGTTGATATCTCCTAAACTATGATAGGTATTGTACCAAACCAAAATGATCTAGGTAGGTACTCACTAAATCTATATGCTACAGAGTTTTTAGATTTTTAACTCTTAAGGGGGCTGAGAATTAAATTTTTTTTTATTGTGTGATTTTGCAAAAATCTAAAAATCCAAATTACAAGGTAAATAAGAGGTTTCTAAGGAAAAGTGTTGAAACAAAAGAAAAGATATTAACGAGTTCTAACTATATAAACACTAAAAACTTAAGTCTACCGTTTATTTTTAGAGAAATTAGTGATCAAAAGTGGTTGCCGCCACACTTTCTGCAGGCGCTAAAAATTGGGTAGGTATTTATACCTGTTTGTATGAAAAAAAGTCTAATATCCTAAATTACTATAATGGATCAAATAGATAACGTAAAATGCGTGTGTTACAAGAAAAAACGATTGAAATCTATGGCAGAAATAAAAAGTTATTGCGATTCTAAATTTTGATTTTCTAAAAGTGATGAAAAAATTAATTTCTCGAGAACCCGATAAGGTACCGAGTTGAGTTTGGTGTTTAAAAATGCGGGCAGTTGAGCTTTAAATTATATCTGAAAACTAGATTTTTAGAACAAAGTCGGCTAAACAAATTTATCAAAAAACTGAAAAACTACTAAAAATTACGAGGGAAGTGAACTTTGGATGTTGCAGGAAAACTAGTAGAGATATGGACAAAAGCTATATGACATTAAAGTTTGCAAAAAATTAAAGGAATCTAAATACGAAAACAAAACAAAAATCTACCGGGTAAATCTAAAGTTATGGGCGAAAAACAGGATTGCTCAGATACTTTTATGAGGGTACGACTTTTTTGTGTAAATGTGTGAAAATTGAACTGAAGCTAAGTGTGAAGAATTTATTTGTGAATGTAATGATTTAAAACTAATTGAAACTGATATTACTGTAAAAGAAAATTGGAAAAATATTAAAAAATGAATTTTTGGTGAATTTTTGAAAAACTGCTAAGTGTCGTGAAAGAAAAAATTTAATATTTCGGTAACCAGAAGGGCTAGGGGGGTAAGGGTGGTATCTAAAAGTCGGGGCAAATTAGCTTCAAAACTTTGTCAAATTGGGTCTCTTTCCTATGTTTAGAAGTTCGGTTAGGTTAGGTTAGGTTAGGTTAGGTTAGGTTAGGTTAGGTTAGGTTAGGTTAGGTTAGGTTAGGTTAGGTTAGGTTAGGTTAGGTTAGGTTAGGTTAGGTTAGGTTAGGTTAGGTTAGGTTAGGTTAGGTTAGGTTAGGTTAGGTTAGGTTAGGTTAGGTTAGGTTAGGTTAGGTTAGGTTAGGTTAGGTTAGGTTAGGTTAGGTTAGGTTAGGTTAGGTTTTTTTTTTTTTTTTTTTTTTTTTGGAGGTGAATGGGATGTTTATTACCCCATTCGTACAAATTGGCGATTAGCTATTGAGCACGCGGTGCTATCGGTTTACACTTTGTGCTCAGCCATGGATTAGGTCTTAGTAAAATTACTTATGTTTGTTAGTTTGTGATACTGCACATGGTACAGTATATGACACAGATATAAGAGAGGAAATATTTGGGACAGATATAAAGAGAATATATGGGTTGAATATTTATGTAGAATTGAATGATTTTAAGTTGTTGATTATATATTTAAGAAAATTAAGAAAGCTTTCAGCAGTGGACTCTCTGGAGGAACATTCAAGAATGTTTCCAGGGTCCACGCGGAAGTTCTGACAAATAATATTGTGGTCGAGACGCTGTCGGGTGAACCTGGGACATTCGGACAAAAGGTGTGCGAATGTTTGTTTAATAGGTTGAGTGTTGTCGCACGGGCAATGATCATTTGCTGTGATATTGAATCGGTGGAGGTATTGTTTGTGGAAGCCGTGGTTACTAATATATTGGGTGATGTAGAAATTTGGAGTGAACTTAGAGGTGAATTCTTTAAGTTCTCGGTGGGTGGGGAAGATTGATTTGGTGTACTGACATTTGTTGTTGTTATTGTAGAAATTTTCGGAAGCTAATTCTAGAGTTTTGAGGTTGTGCAGTTTAACATGTGAGATCGGAATCTGATTGAAAATGGGAGTCTTGTGTGCTTTGGCAGCTTCCTTGGCTGCTTGGTCAGCCAGCTCATTCCCGGGGTTAGGTTAGGTTAGGTTAGGTTAGGTTAGGTTAGGTTAGGTTAGGTTAGGTTAGGTTAGGTTAGGTTAGGTTAGGTTAGGTTAGGTTAGGTTAGGTTAGGTTAGGTTTTTTTTTTTTTTTTTTTTTTTTTTTTAAGGTCGGCAGCTTTTCGATGCTTAGTCCTCGCTATCAGTACGGGCGACCAAGCATCTCGCTGATACTATTGCAAATTGATAGTGCTGTGTAAAAATTGCGATTAGGTAGTTTACTATGTAGTGCGTAATTAGGTTTTATTGAAGTTTTTGAGTTGATCTACGACGTATGTACTGAATTTGACAAATGATGCTATAGTTTGTTCTTTACTGGTTAATTCTCTTAAGTTAAACGGGTTGATGTGATTCATGCTACAGATCAGTTCATGTTCTATTCTCTGTGTCGCAAATCGGGGGCATTTCTCAAGGAGATGATTCACTGTTTGTGTTGTGCTGTTGTCGCAGGGGCATTGTTCGGTGTCTATGATTTTGAAGCGTTTTAAATATGCTCGTGTGTATCCGTGTCCAGTAATAATTTGCGTGATTTGAAATGTCAGTTTTGTGTGGGTTCTGAACTCTTTGATATCTTCTATTGTTGGGAGCCACTGTTTGACATGCTTTCCTGTATTGCTGGTAATATATGTGTAGTTATGTTTAATATCGGATTGAAGCCTGAGATGTCTTTTGTGAAATGACAACGGAAAATAACTATAATCAAGCGGTTGGTGAGATACTGCAGCTTTTTTCGCTAGTGAGTCTGCTCTCTCGTTTCCGCTGAGTCCGGCATGCGCCTTGATCCAGCAGAACTCTATTTTCATCTGGCCGGTTTCTTTTATTTTGTGTAGCAATTTGTGTATACTATTAATGTTCCTATTGGTACTACTACGATTCTGTAACTCGACCAGTACGGATTTGCAATCTGTGAACATGGTTACTCTTGTAATCTTTCTATTGTAGCATTCCCAACATGCACGCTCGAGAGCAAGACATTCCGCTTGAAAGACGGTGCAGCTGCTGTGAAGTTTGAGCTTCTTCGTAAAGCTTCTGCCATCGGGGCAGTCTATCACATATGCTGCTCCGACTACATCGTCATGCTTGCTCCCGTCTGTGTATGCCCTGTGCATGTTGGGGTCTTCATAGTACTGATCGAGTTCATTCTGTGTGACGACTTCCTTATATTCGATATCTATTCTTTTTGCTGGATGGAGTAGTTCAGCGACGCAGATTCTCTTATCGTATGTTATATCATCAGGTAGAAACACTGTTAACCTACTTCTTTTCACGCTTTCTGTGGAGGCAACTTCTTTCACCTTGAGCGGTAGAGGTGTTAGGCCAGCCAGCGCTATTGCTGCGACTGTAGGAAGCGTTCGGAACCCATGTATACTTTTTATCGCGAATCCACGTTGCAGACTGAGAAGTGCATTCACTACTTTATTGTAGTTTAATGCACCATGCCAGATCTCAGCTGCGTATGTTATTATCGGCTCTATTACATGTTCATATATTGTGCGCACATTCTCGGCATGAACACCCCACGTAGGTTTAATATAGATGCACAGTTTTCTATATATACACTGAGCCTTTTTTATGATGTACTCACTGTGTTGTATAAATTTAAGATGTTGATCGATGATCACTCCTAGCAGCTTGATTTTCTCGTCAAACTGGATGAGCACGTCATTCATTTTTATTTTTGCTGCCTTGGCTTTAGGCGTAGGAGTGATCATATGCGTTTTACTGGGACCGAATTTTAATTTATTGTCCTCACCCCATGCATAGATACTCTGTAGTATTGCATTTGTCGTATGTTCCAGGGTGTTGACATCTCTTGCAGTGCATACTAACAGCACATCATCTGCGTATGCTTGCATGTGGTTACCCATAGGCAGAGGTGTTTCAAGCAGAGTGTCGATAATAACATTCCAGAAGATGGGTCCAAGGACAGAACCCTGGACACATCCTCTGGTCTGCGTTTTTATGATGGTGGCATCTGCGTAATTTAATATAATTTTCCGGTTAGTAAGGTAACTATTTATGATATTGTAAATATTATTGGGGCATTTGATTTGCCTTAGCCGTCTTAATAAGGCTGGCCACCAGGCATGATCGAATGCTCCTTGTATATCGAGCGAAATAGCAATGACCAGTTCTTTCCTTTCTCTCGCCTCCTTGATATAGCCGACTGCTGTGTGTAGGGCATCTGTGGTTGAGCGCTGTTCCCGGAACCCATATTGATGTTTGTTGTATTTGTTGTTTACTGTCATGTGATGTGTAAGACGCTTTGCAATAAGTTTCTCAAGCAACTTCCCGAAGACGTTGATGAGTCCTATGGGTCTATAGGAAGCTATGTTGCCATAGTCATCTTTATTCGGTTTCGGGAGTGTTTTGATGTAAGCGACTTTCCAGGACTCTGGAAAGTGATGTAGGTGGAGGCATCTATTATATATTTTTGTTACTATTTCCGGGTAAGTTTCTATGAATGCCCTACATATATCCGCGGTCAGGTGGTCAGATCCAGGGGCTTTCTTTGGAGACATGCTGTGTATGGCTTCTTTGATTTCAGCTATTGAGAAGGGAGGTTCATCTTCAGTGTTGTTTATTTCGATGAGATTTGAATTCCTAGTAAGTGCTTGTGATACTGTGTCTTGGCTGGGATCGTCTGTAGGGAAAAAGCGTGTTGAGAGATGCTCTGCGGTGTCTTCGGATGATATGGTATAGTTGTTATGATCTAATTTTAATGTGGCGGGTGGCAAAAGTGGTGGTCTAGTCTTTAATAACCTGTTCGTGACGGCCCATACGTCCTCCTTTCCTTGTTTATTGCAGAACTCTCGGAACCCTTGTGTAGCTGTTTCACGGATCTTGTTGGTATATTCGTCCCGGGCTTCCGACAGTTCTGCAAGTATACCCGTGAGATCTTTATTCCCTCTCTTTAGATCTTGTAATCTATGGTGAAGGTGTATGACCCTCTTTTTCAAAGTGGTTAGCTCCTCTGTCCACCACGGTAAACGTTTGTATGGCGTTTTGATCCCAAACGATGTGTCGCAGACTTTAGTTATGGTGTTGGTAATGTCTCTTATATAATTGTCGAGTTGTGTTTGGTCCAGAGTGTCGATATTGGTACTGTCAAGCGTAGAGTCTGTCATTTTGTCCTTGAGTGTTGATTTAAAGTTGTCCCAGTTTGCTCGTTCGGTGTAATATTTAAAAGTGGATGTAGGCGTCTTTTTCTTGGGTCTGTTTTTGTTCAGGTTTACATTAAATTTAATCGCGTGGTGGTCAGAGGAGGGTATTATATCCTGGTCTATTTGCCATTCTTCTACGTTCCTGCTCATGTTGGTGGTTGTTATAGTAAGGTCAATGACAGAGGATCTAATTTGGCCGCGCATGACTGTTTCATATGTTGGTTCGCTACCTATGTTGCAGGTTACTAGATCGTTACTTATAATAAGATCATAAACGCATTTGCCTCTGTCATTGTCCTTACTAGACCCCCATGACGTGTGCCAGCCGTTGAGATCGCCTGCTATGATGTGTTCATGGCTACCATACGCTTTGACTAGCTGCTCCAACTGTAGCAATGTATGTGACGGGTCCTCTCTGGGCTCAACGTATACAGATGTTAGAATTAGTTTTTTGTTATTGTTTAATATTATTTGTATCGTCGCCATATTAGGACTTATATATTGTTGTATACCTAGATACGTGCCTGTTTTCTTCTTGATGCCAATACAAGCTTTAGTTGGATTGATGTTCGCGTGGTCTGTGGACTGGTAGATATCGTAGCCATCAATTGCTTTCATCTTTTTCCCATTTCCTGTGTATGGTTCAGTTATAAATAAGACATCATATCTGTTATCAGACACGTAGGTTTTAAATTCCTCGGTCGCCGCCTGACTGCGTCCAAGGTTTCCTTGTATTGCACTTATGACCAAATTTGCTCCTGCGATGTTTTGCCTTGTGAGCATTGGGGCGCCCTTAACAATATGATACGCGGGTTCTGGCTAAAACATCGCAACGACGGCGTACTGGGCACTCAGAACTCATTGCCGTGTGTCCAGTTTCTTGGGCCATTCGCTTTTCACGCACGCAGTTAATGCAGCGAGGTGCCTCGCCTCTTGCTGCTCGCTCGCACTGCGCTCGCTGATGTTCGCCACCGCAATATCCGCACAATATCTTTGGAGTGTCGCATACGCGTTTCGAGTGACCGTACTGTAAGCAGCCTGAACACTGTACCAACGGAGAACGGTCATACACCGGCCGGCGCTGCATCCCGATGTAAACCTGCCCCTCTTCCGTCAACGCTTTCCAGAGCCTTGGAGTCACTTCTAATACAACGTGACATTCTAAGTCATTGCGGGCTCTGCGTCGGAAAAGGACACGGGCCGACTCCTTGTTCATGTCGACCTGGCTCGTTATGCGCTTGTTTTGCTTTTTCAGCGATTCAATGATGTCCTGATCAGTGTTATAAGCCATTAGCCCGGTTATCTCCACAAGTGGATTTCTGTTTGCCGGTTCCTCGACTGTAAGCTCGCCGGCCCGCAGACGCTCTGCGATATGCTTCGCATCGTTGGGGTCAGTGCAGCCCAGGACGACTTTGGCATTGCGTGCCTTGCGGAAACGATCAATGCCTAGGCCTTCATTTCTTAAGTCGATGACACCTTCGATTCTCTCTATGACCTGGTCCACAGTATGAGTAGGATTGATGCTAGACACCAAGATAGTCTTTCCACTTTGGGGAAGATTAGGACGTACCTTGGTGCTAGATTTGGCAGCCGCTGCATAGGAGGTAATTTCTCGGCGGAGTTCTCCCATTTGGTTACTTAATCTGCTTACCTCTGCCGTGTTGACTGTCGACGGCCGGGATGAGCTCTCAGCCTTCCTAGACTCGGTTATCGCTGTTTGCAGCTCTGCCATCTTAGCCTCCACGGATGCGGATCCGCTGCGCTGAATATCCGCGATTTGTCGTTGCATCTCGTCGACTTTCGCGATGTCTTTGCGTAGCTGGCTGAGATCAGACGATCTGATTTCGTTAAGCATGTTTTTGATCTCTTTGATCGGTTCATACATTTCGTCGCGTGTTAATAGTTCTGAGCCTACCGGCGTCGAACGCTGCGGTGTAAGCATATGTATGGGCGTCTCTATGGACAATCTGTTGCTTCTCTCGATTGTCTCTCTTGCTGTTTTTTCTAATGCTTGGAATTTGTGTTGAGTGAGTAGATTAGGCATTTTTGCCACCATTTCACTCAACTGTTCCATCAAAGCAGTAATTGCCTTTTTGTTGGCTCGTGTAACACTGTTGCCTGTGTTAACAAGTTCAATTGTCAGGCTTGCAATTTTACTGGTCGCATCGACAAACGTATCTAAATCCGGGATGGTGCGCTGTTTTAGCTCGGTCACCCGGGGGTCCTCCTTGTCCTTTTCAGCCTGGCTTGTCTTTGGCTTCTTGGTGTCTGCTTTTTTGGGAGAGGGAAGGACAACCGGGCGATTTTCAACGGTGTAAGTGGCGTTATGCACCACATCTCCGTCTACAGTTCGTTCGGGAGCAGGGTTTTGTGGCCCTAGCGCCATTTCCTGGGACCCTTGGGGGGCTTGTACGTCTTGCGGTTGTGCATCGCTTGACCCTTGAGCCCCGCGGGCTTTGCGGGGCGATTGAGGCGGTGTTCTATACATTGTGTACATGTAGATTTCTGCAGATTTTAAAATTCGATATCTTGCAAAATATCACTTTAAAAATTTTGAAATTATGTCCAAAAGTAAGTCTTAACAAGATCTATGTTTATGTAGATTTACAGATTTTTAGGTCTGCAAATGACAAAGTTAGGAATTTTTTAATGAGTTATTTTAAATTTTTAGAAAATGTGAATTTTCGGGAAGAAATATCTGTTTGCAAGGGAAGAGTTGTAAGTAAGAGATGAAAACACTATTAAATCTATTGAATGAGCTATTAAAAATTGAAATTGACCGATTGAATTTGGAGATATTACAAGTTAAAAGTGATTGCGCGGACACTTTTTGCAGGCGCTGTAAAATTTGGTAGGTATTTGCAATATTAGTATGAAAAAAGTTTCTATTTCACTATTATTTCGAATTGGTAATTTAAGCTGGGACTATTGAAACTAAATTATGAAAACAGATTAAGAATTAAATGAAAAACGAGGAAGATATTAAAGATTGAAATTTACTACTTTCAAGAAACACTTAAAATTTAATTTCTCAAGAACCGAGAAAGGTACAGAGATGAAATAGGTCTTCAAAAATCGGGGCAATTGAACTCTATTTTATGTCTAAGTTTCAGATTTTTACTACGAAGTTCGCTGAACAAAAAGTGTGAAAATGTTAAAAACTGCTAAAAAAGATGTGTGAAGTGAACTTTGTGAATGACGGGCAAACTAATGGAGATACGGGGATGAAGGTTATAATAAAAAAGATTGGAAAAAATTTAAGCTAACAGAAACACTAAACAAAATAAAAATCGACCGGGCAGAACTAATGTTATTAAGGAAAAACAAGATTGCTATTATATTCCGGAAGGGTACGAGTTTTTTGCGAAAAGATGGAAAATTAAAGTTGAAGTCTTATATATGCAATTTTTATATTTACAAGGTAATTTAGAACTAACAGAGACAATTTAAAATCAGAAAGAAAGATGGAAAAATATTAAAAAATGAGGGAGATATGAATTTTTGAAAATTTGCTAAGTTGGGAATATGAAAAAATTGAATAACTTTTTAACCAGAAGGGTCTGAAGGGTGATAGGGGTCTCTAAAAGTCGGGGCAAAATTGCTCTACAAAAGTGCCAAAGTGCGTCTATATCGCTATGTTGCAAGTTGGTTAGGTTAGGTTAGGTTAGGTTAGGTTAGGTTAGGTTAGGTTAGGTTAGGTTAGGTTAGGTTAGGTTAGGTTAGGTTAGGTTAGGTTAGGTTAGGTTAGGTTAGGTTAGGTTAGGTTAGGTTAGGTTAGGTTAGGTTAGGTTAGGTTAGGTTAGGTTAGGTTAGGTTAGGTTAGGTTAGGTTAGGTTAGGTTAGGTTAGGTTAGGTTAGGTTAGGTTAGGTTAGGTTAGGTTAGGTTAGGTTAGGTTAGGTTAGGTTAGGTTAGGTTAGGTTAGGTTAGGTTAGGTTAGGTTAGGTTAGGTTAGGTTAGGTTAGGTTAGGTTAGGTTAGGTTAGGTTAGGTTAGGTTAGGTTAGGTTAGGTTAGGTTAGGTTAGGTTAGGTTAGGTTAGGTTAGGTTAGGTTAGGTTAGGTTAGGTTAGGTTAGGTTAGGTTAGGTTAGGTTAGGTTAGGTTAGGTTAGGTTAGGTTAGGTTAGGTTAGGTTAGGTTAGGTTAGGTTAGGTTAGGTTAGGTTTTTTTTTTTTTTTTTTTAAATATTGCTACGTAATACAAGGTATGATAAGAGCGCGGAGCTAATGGTTTACTCGTATGCTCTTATATCGTGTCGTACATTAAGGTGTTATTGAAATACAAATTATATATTGATTACACACATATTAAGTTGCGTTGAACTTTTTCAGTTCTTTTACTATTTTAGTTACATATGATACAAATGAATTGATGGTGGTTTCTTTAGTGATGATTTGTTTCAAGTTGAAGGGTTCAATATTGAGAAGTGAACAAGTAAGAGAATGGTTTAATCTTATTGATTCAAATTTAGGACAGTCAGCAATTAAATGTTGAATGCTTTGAGGAGTTGAGTTATCGCAAGGGCAATGGTTGTTGTTTACAATATTGAACCGGTGTAGGTATTCCTTGTGGAATCCGTGATTGGTGAGAAGTTGTGTTATTGCAAAAGATGGCCTTACTACTTTAATAAATTCTTGTAAATCAGAGTGAGTGGCGAGCAAAGATTTGGTGTAAGCGCAGGAGTTAATGTCGTTGTACAAGTTAGCGGATGCAAGATTTGATAATTCTTTATTTTTGAGTTTGATGTAGCTAACTGGGGTTTGATAGTAATCAGGCCGCTTGTGCATAGACGCAGCTGACTTAGCAGCGGCGTCAGCAGCCTCGTTACCATGAAACCCCACGTGGGCTTTGATCCACACAAATTGTATGTTAACGCCATTGCATCTGGCCCTATGGAGTGAGTCGTGAATGCGAACTACAAAGTAGTTGTGACTATTTATGTTGCTTAATTCCATAAGGCCAGATTGACTGTCTGAGAGAATTATTAGTCTGTTGAATTGTTGTGTGGATGACCATTCGCATGCTTTAAAGATTGCTAATAGTTCTGCCTGAAAGACAGAGCATGTGGGATGCAATTTGTATTTTTTTATTGTTTCAGTTCCATCGGGACTGACTGCGACAAAAGCTGCGCCCACCGCATCGTCGTGTTTGCTGCCATCGGTGTATATCATACAAGCTGCGTCCCTGTCGAGAGAATTGAAATCCTCCAGAGAGGCCACCGACTTGTATGATATACCCGTTCTGAATGCCGGATGCAGCAGTTTGGCCGGATGGGCAGGTTTTTCGATTGGGATATCGTCAGGAAGGAACCTGGTATGTCCCTTCAGTTTAGACAGCTCGATATCAGATAGTTCTAGTACTTTGTTGGGCAGTGGTGTCAGATTTGCGATCGAAATGGATGCATTGGTGCTTATAGTTCGAAAACCTTGAATTATCTTGATGGCGAACAGTCTCTGTAAGGACAGAAATCTATTTTGAATAAATTTGTATGTCAGTGCTCGGGACCATACACTAGCTGCGTAGCATATAATTGGCTGAATTACTTGAAGATAAATTGTTTTGATGTTGTCAGGGTGAACCCCCCAAGTGGGCCGTGTAAAAACTAATAGCTTATTGAACAAGGATTTAGCTTTGCCAATTACATGCTCGCAGTGCTGAGTGAATCGTAGCTTACGGTCGATTAGGACACCCAGGTATTTTATGTAATTTACAAATTTTAGCTGTTGATTATAAACTTTGACATCGCATTTTGTTGCTTTATTAGTGAGACCGATTGCCTGGGTTTTATCCGGTCCAAACGTGAGTTTGACTCCCGAACCCCAGTTGGTGATGATGTTCAATGCCCGATTTGTGGCGCACTCAAGCCCATGTATGGTTTTGTGGTGGCAGATTAGAAGTACATCATCTGCATAGGCTTGAATGTGGCACCCATCAGGCATGTCAAGAAGCAGAAGCTCATCCAGCACCAGGTTCCACAACGTGGGGCCACAGACGGAGCCCTGTATACAGCCCCTGGTCATTGTCTTGCTTACGCTGGCGTCCGCATAATTGACGTGGACCTTTCTATTTACAACGTAATTGCGAAGAATATTGTATATGTTCGCAGGGCAGCCAATCAGGCGAAGCCTCTTAAAGACAGCAGGCCACCAGGTGTTATCGAAGGCAGCCTTGATATCGAGGGAGATGGTAATAACATGTTCAGCGTTGTTCTTGGCTGTCTCCATGATATCAAGGGCCGAATGGATAGCATGAACGGTTGAAATCTGCTGTCTGAAGCCGAATTGGCGTTCGCTCATCGACTGATTGACATTCATGAAATATAGAAGTCGGTTCATGATCAGACGTTCGAGGACTTTACCAAACACGTTGATAAGCCCGATGGGTCGAAATGCTGATGGCTCATTATAATTGGTCTTGTTCGGTTTGGGGATTATTTTGACATATGCCACTTTCCAGCATTCCGGAAAGTATTCAAGCCGCAAACACCTGTTCATGACATCAGTGATGACGCCAGGAACGGCATTCGCGACTTGAAGGCATATGTCCGAAGTCAGGTTGTCCAATCCGGGAGCCTTTCTGGGGTTCATGTTTTTCAGGCATTCTGTCACTTCTTTGTGAGTGAACGGAGCTTCCGAAGGTGTCAGCAGTGGTTCGTGCATGAGTAGGCGAGTGTCTGCCTGTGATTGAGTGGAGTCCTGATCGTCGTCTGGATAGAATCGATTCATGAGCACCGTAGCTGTGTCCGTGGTATCAGTGGTGAACCTGCCATCCGGAAGTTTCAGAGTGGATGGAGGTTGTGTCTGTGGTTGTGATTTGATGAGCCGATTTGTGACCGACCAGACATCTTCCTTTTTCTGTTTTTGGCAGAAGTCTCTAAAGGATTCGGTAGATGCCGCGCAGAAGGCGTCAGAGTACTCCTTTTTGAGTCTGCTTCTTTCATTAAGCAGCTCATCCAGGGGTAGCTGACGTTTCTTCTGTTTTGACAGCTTATGGTGGTTGGAGATTACCTTACGTTTTAACTCCTCAAGCGTGTCATTCCACCAGGGAGCACGCCGGGGGTAATCGTTAGAGCGAGGAAGTGTGTTATTACACGTAATTTGTATTGCGGAAGTGAGGTCCAATATAAATTTCTCCAACTCCTGGCTATTGCATTCGCTAATATGATTATGTGCAGGTAGATGTTTTTTAAGCTCCGTGCCGAATGTTTCCGCCATCTGGTCCCATTTGACACCACGAGTATTGTATTTAAAAGTAGATGTTTTCTTATTTTTAGAAAGTTTAAGCCGGTTTAATAAAATCTTAAATGTAATTGCGTTATGGTCGGAAGACGGGCATATGTCATGATTTACAGACCAATCATCAACAGACATTCCCGTCCCCAACTCAGTTAGAGTGATGTCAATTATTGATGATCGAGGTACTCCATGGGTAACGGTCTCAAAGGTTGGAACACTTCCTACGTTGCAGACCTTGAGGTTGTGAATTGCGATGATGTTGGCTATGTCATTGCCTCGTCGATTGTTGGATGGGGATCCCCACAGGTTACTCCATCCATTAAAATCCCCGGAGATGACATGCCTCGATCCCGCAGTTCTGTGCAAGAAGTGCTCCAACCTCTGTAACACCTGGTATTTATCCTGTCTTGGCTCTACATATACAGATGCCAAGTATATCTTACGTCCTCTACAGTCTTTGATGCATACAACGCTGAGGTCGGAGTCCGAGAATTCAGTCAAACCAATTGTACTGCACAGATTATTTTTAATAAGTATGGCCGCCCTAACAGGGCGGTCAGTGTAAAACTGGTAAGTAGTATAGCCAGGTATATTTTTTATAGTTTTGTTGTCTTTTATGTGAGGTTCCGATATAAAAATAATGTCAGTGGAATATTTGTTAATGTGTACCAGTAATTCTTGTGTTGCGTTTTTGCTGCGACCTGTGTTAATTTGGATACAGTTTATGTGATTAGAGTTAGTTGTTCTATTGTGTTGTTGATGATTAAGATCCATAATCGATTCTACTATTGATTTTTTGCAGCATGTGGATGATACGGGGGCAGCTTTCGGATGTAGCACCATGATTAGTTTTACTATTTTTTACATTATTTTTATTGTTGTGTTGTGTGCAGTTGTGACAATTGGTTTTGGTTTTATCCGTTTTATTAGGACAGCTATTGTACTCGTGACTGTTAGAGGAGCAGTGGGAGCAGATGTGGTGCGGGTTTGTGCAGTTTTTACTGGTGTGCCCAAATTGTAGACACTTGAAGCACTGGAGGAGAGGTGTAAAGTTGTCCAGGTGTACCTTCTGGAAGTCTACATTTATTTTGCCTAATTTGATTAGGTCTTTCCATACATGCGGGGAGGTCATGAAAACGGCATTATATAGGTGTTCTTTTCGGTTTTTGCGTTTGAAACGGAACACCAAGTCGTTGCTTCCAATATCTGAAATGCACTCATTCTGATTTTTTAGAACGTCTACGAGTTCTTCCGGCGGCACGTCAGTTGGGACACCCTTTAGGATGACCATAGGTCGTAGCTTTTTGGAGACCTCGGCGGTGACGCCGGAGTCTGCCATATTGGTCTTCTCTAAGGCCTTTTGGCATTGTGTGACATCGTCGAATTCAACGCGCACTTTTTTGTTGGATACAAACTGTATCCTACCCGGAGCGAAGTTGGTGTCGCGGAAGGAGGTTTTTGCCTTCCAGGCCTTGAGTGTTTCGGCTGAGCTGGCCACCTCCTTCTTGGGGACCAGTATTATGGCCGGTTTGGACGTCGTAGGCATTGTGGGAGTTTGGGGTAACTGCGGCTTTTTCACCACAGCCGCATATGACGCAGATGTCCGCTGGACCGATAGAACGCTCTGTTTCAGTTTGGACATTTCTTCCTTTACGGTGTCCTTGATGACGTGTTTGATGGCAGATATTGTTGCCTGGTTTACTATCGGCTCAGCATTGGCTTTGGCTGCGGTTTTGGTGGTCGTGAGAATAGTTTGAATCTCGTGTACCAATTCAAGAATAGCGCTTTTGTTAACTTTTGTGAGGCTGCGACCCTCAGTGAGTTTCACTTTGATGGCATCTGTTTTTTGAAAAATTAACTGCCGAAATTCTTGTTCCGGGTCTGTGGCGTCCAGAAATACCGATGAGTCGGCATCGTGAGCGTCGTCATTGCTTGCATCATCCGGTAAGACCTCCAAACCAAGCTGGAGCCGGTCCATGGATGTGCTTTGGGTGTTTGGAGAGCTTTCAGGCCTCTGAAGGTCCTGGGACTCGCCGATGCGAGGAAGAACTTCGAATTGGTTAACACCATTGGGCTGCGTGGCAGCATTATGTGAGTTTATGGGAGTCATTTTAGGTCAGAAATGTACAAATATAAAGAAAATTGAAAAATTGATAGCAGGTTAACTATTGCTCGGAAAATTGTAAATAAGGACTTAAAAAGTAGGTTTTGTTAAGGACTTTATATGTGCCGAATTACAGATTTTTAGGTCTGTAAATAACGGAGATGCGAATTTATTTCTGAGTACTTTTAAATTTTTTGAAAATGTGAGTTTACGGGATGAAAAAGCAATTTGTAAGCAGACAGTGTTAACAAAAGATGAAGATATTAATAAGGGCTATTGATTAAGCAAATAAAATCTGAAATCGACCGTTTGGGAGTAAAGATATTGTTACTCAAAGTGCGTTGCTCGGACACTTTTTGCAGGCGCCAAAAAATTTGGGGATATTTGGAAATATTTGTAGGAAAAGTGTTTGTCAATTCAAAATTTTAAGGCAGGGTAATTTAATATGAACAAAAGTCTACTTAAATGTGAAAACAGATCTGAAATATCTACAAAGACAACGAAATGGCAGAGGTTTGAAAAAGTGGATGTGCAAAAAGTACTAAAAAATTATTATCTCGAAAACTATTAAAGCCTGGCAAATGAAAATAGCACTAAAAAAGGGGGGCAATGAATTTCTAAATATTGTGTAAAAATCAGATTTTTCGGAACGGATTCGCTGAACAAAATTTTCGAAAAACCTAAAATTCACTAAAAACGACGAGGGAGGTGACTTTCTGAAATAACTAGGAAACTATTGGAGATACGTGGATGACTCTAATAACAAAAAAGGTTGCAAAAAATTTAATCTAACAGAAACACTAAGAAAAATAAAAGTCGACCGAGTGGAACCGGAGTTATTTGTGAAAATGTGTATTGCTATTTTTTTCTATGAGGGTACGACTTTTTTCAGGGAGAATGCAAATTTGAAATATAAGTCTTGTATGTGGAATTTTAATGATTACAGGGTAATTTAGATCTATTTGGGATGTATTTAAAACAGAAGAAAAATTAGAGAAATGTTGAAAATTGAGGGAGTTATGAATTTTTGAAATTTGACAAAGTTGAGATTATGAAAAAATGGAATAACTTTTTAACCAGAAGGGTCTGAGGGATAATAGGGGTCTCTAAAAGTCGGGGCAAAAATGCTTTACAAAGGTGCAAAAATGGGTCACTTTTGTATGTTTAGAAGTTGGTTGGTTAGGTTGGTTAGGTTAGGTTAGGTTAGGTTAGGTTAGGTTAGGTTAGGTTAGGTTAGGTTAGGTTAGGTTAGGTTAGGTTAGGTTAGGTTAGGTTAGGTTAGGTTAGGGTTTTTTTTTTTTTTTTTTTTTGTGTTTCAACTGTAAGTAGTACCAGTGGCCCTCGCTAATGATACGGGCGACCACTGGACGTTAAACTGTGTGTAAGTTCCTGCAGGTGATACAGGCAACCTATGTTTAATTTGACAATTGATGTATATAGCTATTTTGTTTTATTACTTGGTGCTATTATGTTGTTACTTTTACCGTATTTCCTAAATTATGTATTGTTAAATTTCTTTAAAGTATTAATAATGTTGTTGGTGTATTTGGTGAACGATGTTTTTGTTTCCTCTTTCTGTATTATTTCCTGTATATCATACGGGTTTATGTTATAAATTCTGCACAGGACTTCATGGTCTGATCGTTGTGTTGTATATTTCGGGCAACTTTCTAGTAAGTGTCTTATTGTTTGCGGAGTGTCATTATCACAGGGACATGCATTTGTGTCCGTGATGTGATGTCTTTGTAGATACGATTTGTTGTAGCCGTGACCTGTTATTATTTGCGTCATTTGGAACGTGAATTCAAAATGCTGTCTAAAAGTTTTTATGCTTTCAATTGTGGGCAACCATTGTTTTATATGTATTCCTGTAGTACTATTGATGTATGTGTGATTCTGTGACTCTAATATTTCAGTGTATTGGTTCCTTTTGTGATATGATATGGGAAATTTAATATAATCAGGTGGCTTGTGCAGCGATGCTGCTGACTTGGCGGCCATGTCAGCCTCCTCGTTGCCGAGGAGACCAACATGTGCCTTTATCCAGCAGAAGTCTATTGTTCGTCCCTGCTCGCGTATCTGAACAATGCAATTATGCGCTTTGTTAATTATGGCATTGGTGCTGTTTCGGTTCGAGAGTTCCAGCAGCGCAGCCTTCGAGTCAGAGAAAATTGTTACCTTCTCGAAGCCAAGTGTCCAGCACAAATGACAAGCTTCCTTTATTGCCAGACACTCAGCCTGGAATACTGTGCAGCTGTTATGCAATTTGTATTTCTTGTTCATGCTTCTGCCGTTTGGATAGTGTATTACGACTGCAGCTCCCACTACTCCATCGTGCTTGCTGCCATCTGTGTAGATGCGATGCATGTCGGTGGAGTAGTAGGGCTCCAGCTCGTTATTATTATTTATTTCACCTATTTTAATGTGAGGTCGTCGAGCAGGGTGTAATAGCTCGGTGACCGACACTCTTTTGTCATAGGTGACATCTTCTGGTAAAAAGTCAGTAATTAATGAACGTTTTACTCTTTCTGTAGATGCTACTAGTTTTACTTTGTCAGGGAGTGGCGTGAGTCCTGCCAGCGCAATCGAAGCTATAGTGGGCAATGTCCTAAAGCCGTGCAGTATTTTAACAGCAAAGGCGCGCTGCAGGCTGAGTAGTGAGTTGCAAACCTTTTTAAATTTGGTGGCATGCCACCAAATCTCCGCAGCATATGTGACAATGGGTTCAATTACCTGCCTATAGATGGTATTGATATTGGCGGCATGCACACCCCAGGTGGGTTTGACAAAAATGCACAGCCTTTTATAGATGCGCTGCGCTTTGCTAATGACATACTCAGTGTGTCTGATGAAGTTTAGATGTTCGTCCACTATGACACCCAGTAGCTTGAAGTGTGTGTCATATGGAATTGCGATGTTATTCATGCGTATGTTCGCAGCTTTGGCTTTTGGCGTGTACGCAATCATTTTTGTCTTATGTGGTCCGAACTCAAGTTTGTTGTTTTTACCCCAATGATAGACCATTGCCAACAAATTATTAGCATTGGTCTCCAGTTCCGCAACGTCCTTTCCTGAGCAAATCAATAATACGTCATCGGCGTATGCTTGGATATAGTTATTGTCTGCAATATTCTGTTCCAGTAGACTGTCCACAATGGTGTTCCAGAAGATGGGTCCAAGGACCGATCCCTGGACACATCCTCTGGACTGCCCTTTTGTTATTGTGACGTCTGAGTAATTTAATTTTATGGTGCGATCTTTTAAATAACTGCAGATTATTTTTATTAAGTTATTGGGGCAATTTACATCAGATAGCCGTTTTAGCAGTGCAGGCCACCATGCATTATCAAATGCGCCTGCTATGTCTAATGATATGGCGACTGTTAAGCGATTGTTATTTTTACAGTGCTTGAGTTTTTCTATAGCATTGAAGAGCGCGTCTGTGGTGGATCGTTGTTCCCTGAAGCCATACTGGTTATTGTTGCAAGTATTGTTTGTTTGCATGTAATACGTTAGTCTAGTGGCAATGAGTTTTTCCAGTATTTTCCCAAAGACATTAATAAGGCCTATGGGTCTGAAAGCTGAAATCTCTGTGTGGTTGGTCTTATTAGGTTTTGGGATGGTTCGAATATATGCAATTTTCCAGGCTATGGGGAAGTATTTTAATTTGAGACATCGGTTATATAGTTTTGAGATGGCTTCAGGGTAACATTCGATGTAATGTTTGCAGATGTCTGCAGTAAGATGGTCTAGGCCTGGCGCTCTTTTCGGACTCATATTTTTAACAATATCTATGATTTCCTGAGTGCTGAATGGTGGCTCCTCATTAGCTATTAATATTTCGTTATTGTTAATTACATTTGTATTTACGGATTCTCTTATTTGTGCGTGGTACGGAGAGTCTTTGGTAGGACAGTCTATTGGAAAGAATTTTGCAGCGAGTTTTTCGGCGGTATCTGTGGTGGATGTGGTATATGTGCCATTATCCGTTCTCATTGTGGCAGGCGGTTGAGGTTGAGGTGCATGTTTTAATAATCGGTTGGTGACAGACCAAACATCGTCCTTCCCTTGACTTTTGCAAAAGTCACGAAAATGCTCCGTGGAGGTGGTGCGGATTTTTTGCACGTACTCTGCTCTCGCTTCAGCAAGTTCGTGATCGATGTTGGTAAGATCTTTTCTGCCCTTTTTGAGATCTTGTAAGCGGTGATGTAATCGTATAACATGTTTCTTGATGTTGCTGAGCTCCTCAGTCCACCATGGGATTTTAATGTGTGGTGCTTTGCGTCGGAATACCTTATCACAAGTATTTGTCAGTGCTCTTGTCATGTCATAGATGTATTTGTCAAGTCCGTCATTGTCCAGCGTATCAATGTCAGTGTGTAACAGTTCAGTTTTATCTATATTTGTTCTCAGTTCTTGTGTAAAATTCGTCCAGTTAGCCCTTTCTGTATTATACTTATGTGTTGATGTTGAGCTTGTCTTTTTTGTTTTCTCACTGTTTATTTTAATTGTAAATTCTATCCCATGGTGGTCTGAGGTAGGCACGATATCAGGATTAACTTTCCATTCAACAATATTATTCACCATGCCCAATGATGCAATAGTTAGGTCCACAATAGAGGTCCTGATCTGACCATGCGTTACGGTTTGGAAGGTAGCTTCATTGCCCACATTGCATACCACTAGGTCGTTCGCAATTGCGAGGTCACAGATTGCTCTGCCCCTATCGTTGTTTTTAATTGAGCCCCATGAGGTGTGCCACCCATTCATGTCACCACAGATGATGTGCTCTGTATTGGGATTTGACTTGACGACGTGTTCTAATCGGCTTAAAGTGTTGTGTGGATCTTCGCCAGGTTCAACGTAGACGCATGTTAAGAGCAATCTTCTAGGTCCCGATGTCAGTTGTACAGTGGCGATATTGCTGGAAGCATGCTGTGTTATCCCTATGTAGTTTCCCACTTTCTTACTGATGGCTATGCAGGCCTTTGTTCTTATGTTGGCATCTCCGTATTGATACATATCGTAACCATCTATGCTCTTCATGGTACTTTGGTTGCCTACATAGGGCTCTGTGATGAATATGATATCATATTTTTTGTCCTTAGCACACTGTACAAGTTCATGCGTCGCGTTGAACCCTTTGCCTAGATTGCATTGGCAAGCAATGATGTCTTTGAGCCTGTTTGTGCGATTCTGTGGGACGCCTTTAGCAATACCTTATAGCCGCTCTGGCTATGCGGTCCCACTTAATCCACTCAGGGCAAGACTGGCTATATGCAAAGTGTTCGTGGTCTCTGCCGCTGTTGACACAATTTACACAGCTGGGATTGTCCGCCTTCCTGTCACAGCTGCGCGTATCATGTCGGTCAGCGCAGTAGGCACACCTCATTTCAGCTCTGCACTCAGATGCTCGATGGCTATAGCCAAAGCACTTATAGCATTGCAGGACTGGGGACTGGTCGACTGCAGCTACAGACTGGTATCCTACCCTTATTTTTTGGTCTTTCATAGCCGTCCAGACCTGTGGGCTCACTTCGACAATCACATTCCTGACAGAGTCATTGCGTCCCCTGACTGCCCGTACGTATTTTATGTTCCTATTCTCTGTATCGATCCCTTCTAAGAGCTTTCCATTCTGCTTGGTCATAGCTTCTTCTATTTTGGTGCTAGCGAATTCTGGTATGACACCAATAACACGCAGAGACGGGTTGCGGAGCTTGGGCACGCCTACAGTGATGTTTTTGGTTTCAGATTTTATTGCGCTGCTCAGTTTCGCTCTGTCTTCATTTGTGTCGCAGTTTATGATAACTTTTTTGCTCTTGGTCTCTCTAACACTTTTTATTCCAATGCCAATACTCACTACATCTATCTTCTCCTTGATTTGCCTAAGCACTTCCTTGCCATCATCCCTGGGATCAATTGATTCCAGCACGACGGCAAAGTTCGTAGCTGGAGGGGTCACAGTAGCTCTGACTGCTCGCGGCTTGTAGGGCCTGCCAGCTGCAGGTGAGCTGAGGTCGTCATCTAGCTGGGTCATACCAGCAACTGCACTTGTGGCCGCTAATGCAGCTGCGGTGCGCGGTTTTTTGTTACTTTTTCTGCTGACTACTTCAGCAAATGTGTCAGTAGATGCACTGTCTACCACTGGCTTGTCGTTGCCAATTGCTGCCGAAATCATCTCTCTGAAGGTTGTTTGTTCGGCACGCATTTTGGACATTTCTATTTGTACACTTGCTATAATATCATTTTTTAATTTTATGGGGTCAATCATGGGCGTATGCACAGGTGCCGTGGTACGCTCCACATCCTGCGCAACGCCAAGAACTTGAAGCTCATTCGTGAACCTGTGTGTTGCCTCACGAATGGCATTTATGTTGTTTTTGATACTTTCCTTGTTTGTTTTGGTGACGCTCCTATTTTGTGTCAATTGCGCCATTATTTCGTCGGTATATCTCTCTACCTCGGCCCGATACCTGTCCGCGCGCGTCCTTGCGGTTGTACCAGGGCTACCGATAATGGTCTCCCTGCTATTCCACAAGAGTCGCTCCATGTCGGTAACATCTGAGCGGGGAGAGGGCTCTATGGCATCCTGTCTTACTTCGACAGTAACTGGCCGCTCCGTCGCCAGGATCGGGGCCGGTGTCATAAACGGTTTTGTCACTCTTGTTGCAGGAGTTGGCGTTGAAGTGCCGGCCTCAGGTGTATGCCTGTGTACTTCTGCCTGCACTACAAAAGTTCTGTTCTGTATCTCCAACTCATCATTTTGCAGATCGATCAGTAGAGGGACATGATCTCTGCCAGCAGTCTGGACAGTATCTGAAGCTGACTCTTGCCCCTCGCCTGTCGATTCCACACTCACGACAGCAGGTGCGGGTTCTGGATTGGCCGTACGCTCCTTTCTAGGTGATGCGGGGGGTGTCCGATACATTTTCATTTGCAAGAATTTATGAAAAATTTAAAAATGTATTTCTCTTAAACTATTAAAGATATTGCTCAAAATCAAAAAGGTATTGATAGGTACGATAAATATCTATATGTATTTCTATTTCTAGATTTTTAACTCTAAAGATGGCCGAGATATAAAATTATTTCTACGTACTTTATTAAAAATCTAAAAATCAAATTTAAAGGGTGAAGATGTTAATTGTAAGGAAAACTAATGAACAAAAAACAAAGATACTATTAAGTTCTATCTGATAAAAAACTAAAAACTTAATTCTACCGAGCGGTTTTAAAAATATTTATAGTTGAAAGTGGTTGCCGCCACACTTCCTGCAGGCGCTAAAAATTGAGTAGGTATTTTTACCTGTTTATATGAAAAATTTTCTGGAATACTAAATTACTGTAACGGATAAAATAGATAACGTTAAATGCGTGTATTAAAAGAAAAAACAATTGAAATCTATGGCAAGACTATAAAGTTATTAAAATTCTAAGTTTTGATTTTCAAAAAGTGACGAAATAATTTATATCTCGTGAACCCGTTAAGGTACCGAGCTGGTTCTGGTGTCTAAAAATGCGGGCAATTGAACTTTAAATTATACCTGAAAACTAGATTTTTAGAGCAAAGTTGGTTGAACAAAATTATCAGAAAACTGAAA
>JALPQI010009911.1:0-10000 GCA_025490895.1 Thaumatotibia leucotreta | reverse complement strand
TGCCATAAAACCCTACGTGTGCTTTTATCCACACGAATTGGATGTCGACACCTTTGCATCTGGCCTTATGGAGTGAGTCATGTATTAGCACCACAAAGTGGTTGTGACTATTAATGTTGCTTAATTCCATAAGGCCAGACTGACTATCTGACAGGATTATTAATTTAGTGAATTGTTTTGTTGATGACCATTCACAGGCTTTTAGGATTGCAAGGAGTTCTGCCTGAAAGACAGAGCAAGAAGAGTGTAACTTGAATTTTTTGGTTGTTTCAGTTCCATCGGGACTGAGTGCGACGAAAGCCGCACCCACGGCATCATCATGTCTGCTGCCGTCGGTGTATATCATACAAGCAGCGTCCCTGTCAAGAGAATTGAAGTCTTCCTGAGAGGTCACCGACTTGTATGATATACCCGTTCTGTGTACCGGGTGCAGCAGTTTGGCCGGATGTGCTGGTTTTTCTATTGAGATGTCGCCGGGAAGAAATCTAGTGTGTCCTTTTAATTTCGATAGTTCGATGTCAGAAATTTCGAGGACTTTATTGGGTAGAGGAGTCAAATTGGAAATAGAGATGGAAGCCGTGGTACTGATGGTTCGAAAACCCTGAAGTATTTTAATGGCAAAAAGTCTTTGTAAGGAGAGAAATTTATTCCATATAAAGTTGTACTGCAAAGCTCGGGACCAGACACTAGCAGCGTAGCATATAATTGGCTGGATGACTTGTAGATAAATTGTCTTAATATTATCTGGGTGAACCCCCCAAGTGGGTCTTGTGTAAACTAAGAGCTTATTGAAGAGTGCCTTGGATTTGCCAATTATATGCTCGCAGTGCTGTGTGAATCTGAGCTTGCGGTCGATTACTACGCCCAGATATTTGATATGACTTACAAATTTAAGTTGCTGGTGGTGGACATTAATGTTGCATTTTGTGGATTTATTTGTAAGTCCAATGGCTTGGGTTTTTTCTGGTCCGAAAGTTAGTTTGACCCCTGAGCCCCAGTTGGTGATAATGTTTAATGCCCGGTTTGTGACACACTCAAGCCCATGTATGTTCTTATTGTGACAGATAAGTAATACGTCATCTGCATAGGCCTGAATGTGGCACCCCTCGGGTAGGTCCAGGAGCAAAAGTTCATCCAGCACCAAATTCCATAAGGTGGGGCCACAGACGGAGCCCTGAATACAGCCCCTGGTCATAGTTTTGGTCACACTGGCATCTGCATAATTCACATGAACCTTCCTGTTGTGAACATAATTGAGAAGGATGTTATATAAGTTTGTTGGACAGCCAATTGAGCGAAGCCTCTTGAAGACAGCAGGCCACCAGGTGTTGTCAAAGGCTGCCTTGATATCAAGGGAGATGGTAATGACGTGTTCAGCATTGTTCTTAGCTGTCTCCATGATATCAAGGGCCGTATGGATGGCATGGACTGTCGAGATCTGCTGCCTGAAGCCAAATTGGCGTTCGCACATGGACTGGTTTACATTCATATGATACAGAAGCCGGTTCATTATGAGGCGTTCGAGAACTTTTCCGAACACATTAATGAGCCCGATAGGTCTAAACGCCGACGGTTCATCATAATTAGTCTTGTTTGGTTTGGGTATTATCTTGACATATGCCACTTTCCAGCATTCTGGAAAGTACTCAAGCCGCAAACACCTGTTCATGACATCAGTGATGACGTCAGGAACGGCATTCGCGACCTGAAGGCATATGTCAGATGTGAGGTTGTCAAGTCCGGGAGCCTTTCTAGGATTCATATTTTTCAGACACTCGATCACCTCTTTGCAGGTGAAAAGGGCTTCTGAAGGTGTGTGCATTGGTTCATGCATGAGGGAACGAGTGTCTGCCTGAGATTGGGTATAGTCTTGGTCGTCGTCCGGGTAGAATCTGTTCATGAGCGCAGTGGCTGTGTCAGTGGTGTCAGTGGTGTAACTGCCGTCATGCAGTTTTAAAGTAGATGGAGGTTGTGCCTGTGGCTGTGATTTTATGAGACGATTAGTGACGGACCAGACATCCTCTTTCTTCTGTTTCTGGCAGAAGTCCTTAAAAGAGTTGGTGGAGGCCGCGCAGAAAGCGTCAGAATACTCCTTTTTGAGTTTGTTCCTCTCATTGAGCAACTCATCCAGGGGGAGCCGACGCTTTTTCTGCTTTGACAGTTTGTGGTGGTTGGAGATCACTTTCCTTTTCAACTCCTCAAGCGTGTCATTCCACCAGGGAGCACGCCTGGGGTAGTTGCTGGAGCGAGGAAGTGTGTTGTTACACGTAGTTTGAATGGCTGAGGTGAGGTCTACTACAAACCTCTCCAACTCTTGACTCGTACACTCACTGATATGATTGGACGGTGGTAGGTGTTTTCTGAGTTCCGTGCTGAATGTCTCCGCCATTAGGTCCCACTTGACGCTACGCGTGTTGTATTTGAAAGTAGAGGATCTTTTGTTCTTGGATAGGTGAAGTCGATTGAGTGAGATGTTGAATGTTACAGCATTATGGTCTGAGGATGGGCATATGTCGTGACTCACAGACCAATCATCCACGGACATCCCCATCGCCAGATCGGTGAGTGTGATATCGATTATTGACGAACGGGGTGCTCCATGAGTGACGGTCTCAAACGTTGGCACAGTTCCCACATTACAGACCTTAAGGTTGTGGAGCGCGATGATGTTGGCTATGTCATTGCCTCGTCGGTTGCTGGTTGGACATCCCCACAGGTTACTCCAACCATTGAAATCCCCGCAGATGACATGCCTCGATCCCGCGGTTCGATGCAAGAAGTATTCCAACCTCTGCAACACCTGGTGTTTATCCTGCCTCGGCTCCACATAAACAGATGCCAAGTAAATCTTTCGCCCTCTGTTATCAGTAAGACAAACGATGCTAAGGTCGGAGTCCGAAAACTCCGTCATACCAATTGCACTGCACAAGTTATTTTTAATTAATATCGCTGCTCTAATAGGGCGATCCGAGTAAAATTGATAAGTGGTATAACCGGGTACGTTTTTCATAATTTTGCCGTTGCTTATGTGGGGTTCGGAAATAAAAACAATGTCAGAAGAGTATTTATCGAGATGTACGGATAGTTCGTGAATTGCGTTTCTACTGCGACCTGTATTTATTTGAATGCATTTAATGTGATGGTTAGTTGTACTATTGTTGTTTAAGTGGTTAGGATCCATAATCGATTCTATTGTTTATTTTTTGCAGCATATGGAGGATTCGAGGGCAGTTTTCGGATGTCGCGCCATGGTTTGTTTTACCGTTCTTTATATTGTTTTTATTATTATATTGAGTGCAGTTGTGGCAGTTGGTCTTTGATTTATCTGTTTTGTTGGGGCAGCTATTATACTCGTGAGTATTAGAAGAGCAGTGGGAGCAGATGCGGTGTGGGTTAGTGCAATTCTTACTGGTGTGCCCGAATTGTAGGCATTTGAAGCACTGAAGGAGGGGGGTGAAATTATCTAGGTGTACCTTCTGGAAATCAATGTTAACTTTGCCTAATTTAATTAGGTCTTTCCATACTTCAGGGGAGGTCATTAGAACAGCGTTGTAAAGGTGTTCTTTACGGTTTTTACGTTTGAAGCGGAACACCAGATCGTTGCTTTGTATGTTTGAGATGCACTCGTTCTGATTTTTAAGCACATCTACGAGCTCTTCCGGAGGTACGTCGGTTGGAACACCCTTGAGGATGACCATAGGTCGCAGTTTTTTGGAGACCTCAGCAGTGACGCCGGAGTCTGCTACATTTGTCTTATCCAGGGCCTTTTGGCATTGTGTGACGTCGTCGAATTCGACGCGTACTTTTTTATTGGACACAAACTGTATCCTGCCAGGAGCGAAGTTGGTATCGCGGAAGGAGGTCTTCTCCTTCCAGGCCTTTAGCGTTTCCGCTGAGCTAGCCACCTCCTTCTTGGGGACCAGTATTATGGCCGGTTTAGATGTTGTGGGCATTGTGGGAGTTAGGGGTGTCTGCGGTTTTTTCAGTGCCGCCGCATATGACACAGAGGTCCGCTGGACCGACAGTACGCTCTGTTTTAATTTGGACATTTCTTCTTTAACAGTGTCCTTTATGGCGTGTTTAATGGCAGATATGGTTGCCTGGTTCATTGTCGGCTCAGCATTGGACCTTGCTGCGGTTTTAGTGGTCGTGAGAATTGTTTGTATTTCATGTACCAACTCCAGGATGGCACTTTTATTTACTTTTGTGAGGCTGCGGCCCTCAGTGAGCTTTACTTTGATGGCGTCTGTTTTTTGGAAAATTAACTGCCGGAACTCTTGTTCCGGGTCTGTGGCGTCAAGGAATACCGAGGAGTCGGCATCGTGAGCGTCGTCATTGCCAGTATCATCCGGTGTGTCCTCCAGCCTGAGCTGGAGCCGCTCCATG
Organism: Thaumatotibia leucotreta; assembly: GCA_025490895.1. NCBI lineage: Eukaryota > Metazoa > Arthropoda > Insecta > Lepidoptera > Tortricidae > Thaumatotibia > Thaumatotibia leucotreta. The sequence goes on along the minus strand of JALPQI010009911.1, from coordinate 5,614 downwards.
GATTGGGAGTTCAGAGAACTTCCAGGTCTCTGAAGGTCCTGCGATTCGCCAATGCGAGGAAGAATGTCGAATTTATTTCGATCATTGGGCTGCGTTGCAGCATCCGGTGGGTTTATGGGACTCATATTGGATCGAAATTATGTGATATCCATATACATGAATTACTCAAGCAATAGTTATTTTTGAAGATTTGAAAATTCAATATCTTGCAAAATATTACTTTAAAAAATCTGAAATTTTGTCGTTAAGTAGGTCTTATCAAGATATGTATTTGTGTAGATTTACAGATTTTTAAGTCTGCAAATAACAGAGTAATGAATTTTTTACGAAAGTATTTTAAATTTTCAGAAAATGTGAATTTTCGGGAAGAAGAAGCGGTTTGCAAGTAAAGAGTTGTAAGTAGAAGATAAAGACACTATTAAAATCTATTGAATGAGCTATTAAAAGTTGAAATCGACCGTTTGGGAGTAAAGATATTGTTACTCAAAGTGCGTTGCTCGGAGACTTCTTGCAGGCGCCAAAAAATTTGGGGATGTTTGGAAATATTTGTATGAAAAGTGTTTGTGAATTCAAAATTTTAAAGCAAGGTAATTTAAAATGAACAAAAGTCTACTAAAATGTGAAAACAGATCTGAAATATCTACAAAGACAACGAAATGGCAGAGGTTTGAAAAAGTGGATGTGCAAAAAGTACTAAAAAATTATTATCTCGAAAACTATGAAAGCCTGGCAAATGAAAATAGCACCAAAAAAAGCGGGCAATGAATTTCTAAATATTGTGTGAAAATCAGATTTTTCGGAACAGGTTCGCTGAACAAAGTTTTCGAAAAACCTAAAATTCACTAAAAACGACGAGGGAGGTGACTTTTTGAAATAACTAAGAAACTATTGGAGATACGTGGATGACTCTAATAACAAAAAAGGTTGGAAAAAATTAAATCTAACAGAAACACAAAGAAAAATAAAAGTCGACCGAGTGGATCCGGAGTTATTTGTGAAAATGTGTATTGCTATTTTTTTCCATGAGGGTACGACTTTTTTCAGGGAGAATGCGAATTTGAAATAGAAGTCTTGTATGTGGAATTTTAATGAATACAGGGTAATTTAGAACTATTTAAGATGTATTTAAAACAGAAGAAAAATTAGAGAAATGTTGAAAATTGAGGGAGTTATGAATTTTTGAAATTTGACTAAGTTGAGAATATGAAAAAATGAAATAACTTTTTAACCAGAAAGTCTGAGGGGTAATAGGGGTCTCTAAAAGTCGGGGCAAAAATGCTTTACAAAGGTGCAAAAATGGGTCACTTTAGTATGTTTAGAAGTTGGTTCCGGTTAGGTTAGGTTAGGTTAGGTTAGGTTAGGTTAGGTTAGGTTAGGTTAGGTTAGGTTAGGTTAGGTTAGGTTAGGTTAGGTTAGGTTAGGTTAGGTTAGGTTAGGTTAGGTTAGGTTAGGTTAGGTTAGGTTAGGTTAGGTTAGGTTAGGTTAGGTTAGGTTAGGTTAGGTTAGGTTAGGTTAGGTTAGGTTAGGTTAGGTTAGGTTAGGTTAGGTTAGGTTAGGTTAGGTTAGGTTAGGTTAGGTTAGGTTAGGTTAGGTTAGGTTAGGTTAGGTTAGGTTAGGTTAGGTTAGGTTAGGTTAGGTTAGGTTAGGTTAGGTTAGGTTAGGTTAGGTTAGGTTAGGTTAGGTTAGGTTAGGTTAGGTTAGGTTAGGTTAGGTTAGGTTAGGTTAGGTTAGGTTAGGTTAGGTTAGGTTAGGTTAGGTTAGGTTAGGTTAGGTTAGGTTAGGTTAGGTTAGGTTAGGTTAGGTTAGGTTAGGTTAGGTTAGGTTAGGTTAGGTTAGGTTAGGTTAGGTTAGGTTAGGTTAGGTTAGGTTAGGTTAGGTTAGGTTAGGTTAGGTTAGGTTAGGTTAGGTTAGGTTAGGTTAGGTTAGGTTAGGTTAGGTTAGGTTAGGTTAGGTTAGGTTAGGTTAGGTTAGGTTAGGTTAGGTTAGGTTAGGTTAGGTTAGGTTAGGTTAGGTTAGGTTAGGTTAGGTTAGGTTAGGTTAGGTTAGGTTAGGTTAGGTTAGGTTAGGTTAGGTTAGGTTAGGTTAGGTTAGGTTAGGTTAGGTTAGGTTAGGTTAGGTTAGGTTAGGTTAGGTTAGGTTAGGTTAGGTTAGGTTAGGTTAGGTTAGGTTAGGTTAGGTTAGGTTAGGTTAGGTTAGGTTAGGTTAGGTTAGGTTAGGTTAGGTTAGGTTAGGTTAGGTTAGGTTAGGTTAGGTTAGGTTAGGTTAGGTTAAGAGGTAACGAGGAGGGCCGAGGTAGCGACCGAATTAACTGTCTACCGCATAGGCCTCCTCGGCCTGCGGGTCGCCCTCCCTAAGACAGAGGCCATGGTCCTCGGAGGAGGAAGAGGTTGGCGGATGCGCGCCGACGCCACCCTAAGAGTTGGAGGGGAGCGTGTCCAGGTCAAGGCCCACATCAAGTATCTGGGTCTTGTCCTGGACAGAGGGTGGACGTTCGAGGAGCACTTCCGGCGGCTAGCTCCTCGACTCGTCGGCGCAGCAATGGGGCTGGGGCGCCTGCTGCCCAACGTTGGAGGGCCCGGCTCCCCGTGTAGGAGGCTGCACGCGGGAGTCGTGCGGAGTATGGCGCTCTACGGAGCGCCAATATGGGCGGGACGGCTGCGGGGCAGCACGAGGGCGCTCCTCCGGCGGCCACAGAGGGCAATCGCCCAGAGGGTGGCGAGGGCATACCGGACCACCTCCCACGCAGCGGCATGCCTCCTCGCCAACACCCCACCCTGGGAGCTGGATGCAGAGGTGTTGGCCGAACGCTACCAGCTCCGGGCTGAGGCGAGGAGGGGAGGTGAGCTCCCGGATGCGGAGGAGATGGAGAGGGCCTCAAGGGCCGCGCGGGAGCGCGTGAGGCGGCTCTGGAGGGAGGGCCTGGAGGATAGCCAATATGGAGTGAGATCCATAGGGGCTATCCTCCCAAATATGGACGCGTGGGTGGACCGGCGGAGGGGGGCCCTCACATTCAGGCTGGCGCAGGTAGTGTCAGGGCACGGCTGCTTCGGGCACTACCTGCAAAGGATAGGGCGGGAGCCTGACACACGCTGCCACGAGTGCGGCGCGGAGGACGACACGGCCCAGCACACTCTAGAGGAGTGTGACCGCTGGGCCGTGGAAAGGGAGGCCCTCCGAAGGGAGACCGGCTTGATGAACCTCTCGCTGCACAGCGTCATAGCCTCAATGCTGTGTAGCGAGAGGAATTGGAGGGCGGTAGCCTCCTTCTGCGAAGAGGTCATGTCGCAGAAGGAGGCAGCCGAGAGAGAGCGGGAGGACGCGGCAGATGCGCTCCCGCTCCGTCGCAGGCGGCGGGGTCACAGGCGACGAGCGTTCGTCCGCCAAGACCCTTAATGGGACCAGCGGTTCGGGTACCGCATTGCACGGTCCCACGTCGTCGGGGGGGAGGTCAAGCGTCTCTGACCACCTCCTCCTCCCTAGTGCGGGTGCCCCGGTAGGGAGCCGGGGCCGCCGGAGGGCATCATAGTGGAGTGCGTCGGCGATCCTATGGTGTCCTCAAAACGGCTACGAGGGTGAACGCCGGAGTGGAGTTCTAGTGGGTAGGGCTGCTCTCCCCCTCTCGCAGGAGAGGGACCCGAGAGCGGCGAGTCCCACATACCCCCCCATTGCACGGTCTACCCGCGACCAGGGGGGGATGCGTAAATGCATTCTCCACTCCGTAAACAAAAAAAAAAAAAAAAAAAAAAAAAAAAAAAAAAAAAAAAAGGTTAGGTTAGGTTAGGTTAGGTTAGGTTAGGTTAGGTTAGGTTAGGTTAGGTTAGGTTAGGTTAGGTTAGGTTAGGTTAGGTTAGGTTAGGTTAGGTTAGGTTAGGTTAGGTTAGGTTAGGTTAGGTTAGGTTAGGTTAGGTTAGGTTAGGTTAGGTTAGGTTAGGTTAGGTTAGGTTAGGTTAGGTTAGGGTTAGGTTAGGTTAGGTTAGGTTAGGTTAGGTTAGGTTAGGTTAGGTTAGGTTAGGTTAGGTTAGGTTAGGTTAGGTTAGGTTAGGTTAGGTTAGGTTAGGTTAGGTTAGGTTAGGTTAGGTTAGGTTAGGTTAGGTTAGGTTAGGTTAGGTTAGGTTAGGTTAGGTTAGGTTAGGTTAGGTTAGGTTAGGTTAGGTTAGGTTAGGTTAGGTTAGGTTAGGTTAGGTTAGGTTAGGTTAGGTTAGGTTAGGTTAGGTTAGGTTAGGTTAGGTTAGGTTAGGTTAGGTTAGGTTAGGTTAGGTTAGGTTAGGTTAGGTTAGGTTAGGTTAGGTTAGGTTAGGTTAGGTTAGGTTAGGTTAGGTTAGGTTAGGTTAGGTTAGGTTAGGTTAGGTTAGGTTAGGTTAGGTTAGGTTAGGTTAGGTTAGGTTTAGGTTAGGTTAGGTTAGGTTAGGTTAGGTTAGGTTAGGTTAGGTTAGGTTAGGTTAGGTTAGGTTAGGTTAGGTTAGGTTAGGTTAGGTTAGGTTAGGTTTTTTTTTTTTTTTTTTTTTTTTTGAGTGAATGGAGTGTTATTACCCCATCCGTACAGATTGGCGTTAAGCTTTTGAGCACGCGGTGCTATCGGTTTACACGTTGTGCTCAGCCATGAGTTAGGTCTTAGTGTTTAATGTTTAGTTTGTAATACTGTAGAAGAAATTTAGGGGGGAAAAATATGAGTTGAGTATTTACGTGGAATTAAACGATTTTAGGTTCTTGATTATGTATTTAAGCAGGTTAAGGAAGCTTTCGGCGGTAGACTCTCTGGAGGAACATTCGAGAATGTTTCCAGGGTCCACACGGAAGTTTTGGCATATGATGTTATGGTCATGACGTTGTCGGGCGAATTTGGGACATTCGGTCAGGAGGTGGGTGAATGTTTGCTTGATGGGTAAAGTGTTGTCGCACGGGCAGTGATCATTTGCCGTGATATTGAATCGGTGGAGGTATTGTTTGTGGAAGGCATGGTTACTTATATATTGGGTGATGTAGAAATTAGGAGTGAACTTAGAGATGAATTCTTTGAGTTCTCGGTGGGTGGGGAAGATTGATTTTGTATACTGACATTTGTTGTTGTTATTGTAGAATTTTTCGGAGGCTGATTCTAATGTTTGTACGTTGTGCAGTTTAATATGGGAGATTGGAATTTGATTATAGATCGGAGTCTTGTGAGCTGTGGCGGCTTCCTTGGCTGCTTGGTCAGCAAGCTCATTCCCCGGTATTCCGCAGTGTGCCTTAGCCCAGAAAAAGTGTGTTGATGTGTTTGAGTGTGTGTGAATTAGTGTGTGTATTTGTACAACGATGTTGTTGAAGTTGTTGGGGTCTTGTATTGCCATAAGTGAGGACTTACTGTCTGAGAACAGGAGGAGCTCGCGTGGATGGTGTTTGTAGGCATAAGTGAGGGATTCCCTGATTGCGACGAGCTCCGCCTGGAAGACAGAGCAGCAGTCGTGGAGTTTGTGTTTTTTAGTGATCGTCGGGTGGTCGGGTCTGACGATCACAAAAGCTGCTCCAACCCCGTCTTCGCTTTTGCTTCCGTCGGTGTATATTCTCCATATGTCAGGTGTGGTGAGTGTATGTGTGATTATTGTTTCGTCATGTTCGGCGATATTGTTTACTTCGG
>JALPQI010009910.1:0-26493 GCA_025490895.1 Thaumatotibia leucotreta | reverse complement strand
AATGTATGTAGTCATAATGGGCTTTGTGCAGAAACTGTTATGGCATACTCAAGTTTGGCATAGTTCGTTATGGCAGATTTCGAATTGTCCGAATATTATATGTGCATAATTTTGATGCTCCTATTAATAATGAGGCATAAACTGGATCTGCATTAAAAAGTATCGGCATAGTTTGTTTTAGCATACACTTCTGAGCGGAGTACTTTCTAGGTTGTTAAAAAAAAAATAACCTCGAAGACTAAGGCGGGAGTAAAGCTCCCGCCTTAGTCTTCTAACCTAACCTATCCGTGTCGGATCTGCCCCGGAAGGTTTTGTTCGCTCGCTTCGCTCGCTCACGCAGAAATTTTCACCCTCACAACAAATTCTGCCTGACGAAAAATGCAAGGTAAGTTTCGAACATGTGGCTATATGCCAAATAAAAAAATATGCAAATCTAATTTCTGTCTTATAACATTCGGCGTAAATAATAATATGCCAAGATAGTTTCGGGCCAAATAATGTTCGAAATATTGTTATTTATGCCAAGTGATGTTTCTGCCTCATTAAGATTATGCCAAAATAGATTATGCCAAGTCTGTTATGTCCTAAGCGTTTCGGACAAAATAAATTATGCCAGATAGAGGGAACCCGACAATAAGGAATATATGTCAATGAATTTGGTTTATTGAGAAAATCAAACTAACATTTTTATATTGTACACATTGGACAAGTCGAATTTCGAGACTATAAAATATAAACTCATACTGTCAGTCGACCATCAGCTGGAGGGCCGCAGGCCCGATGGCTCGCCCTACGCGAACAACTCACGCTGCCACTCTATCAGCTGGAGGGCCGAAGGCCCGACGGCTCGCCCTACGCTACGCGAACCACTCACGCTGTTGCTCTATCAGCTGGAAGGCCGAAGGCCCTACGGCTCGCCCTACGCTACGCGATCCACTCACGCTGTCACTCTATCAGCTGGAGGGCCGCAGGCCCGATAGCTCACCCTACGCGAAACACTGACGCTGTCACTCTATCAGCTGGAGGGCCGAAGGCCCGACGGCTCGCCCTACGCGAACCACTCACGCTGTCACTCTACCAGCTGGAGGGCCGAAGGCCCGACGGCTCGCCCTACGCTACGCGATCCACTCACGCTGTCACTCTATCAGCTGGAGGGCCGCAGGCCCGATGGCTCACCCAACGCGATCCACTCACGCTGTTACTCTAACAGCCAGAGGGCCGCAGGCCCGACGGCCTGCCCTACGCGAACCACTCACGCCGTTAGTCTATCAGCCGGACCCAACAGCTCGCCCGACGCTAACCACTCACGCTGTCAGTCTATCGGCCGGAGGGCCGCAGGAAGTGGCAGTGAGCGGGGCTCGTTGCGCTTGCAACCGATAGCCGTTGGGGCGGTAAAGTTCTCGAGTGGCGGTCACGTACCGGAAGGCCTAGCGTGGGTAGGCCCTCCACAAGGTGGACTCATGACCTGATGAAGGTCGCTGGATGCGGGTGGTACAGGGCTGGTCCTTATGGCAATCTTTGAGGGAGGCCTATATTCACCAGTGAACGTCTTTCGGCTGATATGATGATAAATAATGAAATCCGTATGTTTGTACCAAATATCTAAAGCAATACTTAAAAATCTACATATCGCTAAACCTAGCGGTTGTGGCAGGCAGTAACACTGGAGTATCAGATTTGAGGAGTTGGAAGCTAGTATTCAATTCACATGTTTGTACTTAATATCTAAAGAACTTCTTTAAAATCATATATCGATAAAATATTAAATTTGCGGTTATTGTAGGCAGTACTGCAGCATCAGGAGTGAGGAGTTGGAGGTCAAGATCAGGCTGTTAGTATTTGATTATGCTAAACATGCTATACTTTCATTTTCACGTGTCTAACACTCTCGGTTAAGGTAAGCAGTACGTCTGCAGCATCAGGCTTTGAGGATACAAGGATACAAATATTATAATATTGCATTGTCATGGGGACTTGATAAGAGTTCCAAATTTTATTGATTTCGGTGCAGTAGAAGTGGTCGAAAAATCGATCACAAGATTTGAAGCATCGACGACAGTTGATACGCGGTGAAGTTAATAAAAACCGTTTAATAAAAAAATGTAGTTGATATTGGTACTGTGATATTTTTATAAATTTTCCTGTCGAAGAGCATTACTGCCACACATTACATAAGGGTATATAATTGATAATTATGTGTATAGTATGCGGTATTGTACACTCGAGGTATGTAATATTTATTTTAATTGAGAAAAGAATTACGTCCCTGTTGTCGAGCGATGCAATAAATTGCTCTTATTTATATCAGAATTCATTTCATACCGAAACTGGAAAAGACATGCCTTCGTTAAAATAAAATACGAGTCAATAGTAAAACGTAGGTAACTTTGTTAAAAAGAATTCCCGTGTAAAAGGAAAAAGAAATGAAACTGTTGGCTGACGAATCCGACAGAGATTTATCGTCTTTGGTAGATTTTAGCGAATCCTAATTTAGTAAAAGGCTGAAATTTTAAAACACAAGTTCAATATTTGCATTATCTTCGAGTGCACAAAGATTACAATCGGGAACCCAATTGCCTCTGTAGGCTGAACGATTAAAATTTGAGAGGCGAAGATATATATATTAGGGTGGGTCACTGATGTATGAAAAAAAAAGTATTTATTTTTTACTGGGCACAGTTGTAAATAGTTCCGTAATTAGATCGATAAAGCAGGGATCGGAAACCGTTATTATTTTCAAACCGTTACCATACGTCAACCCCAAACCATAATCATAAAGTTTTTGTTCTCATTAACCGATACTTCTTAATGTTCTTTGACGGAACGCTTAATGGCCGATTCTGTTCTCAACGAACGGAATAATAACGGTTTTCCTAATTCTGTTGTAAGAGATGAACTGTCATGTCATGTTCTTCTTATAAAGTTTCCGTTACGGTTAATGTTCTTTCAAACGTTTTTGGCCGCGAACGCTACGTTTAGTGTTCTTGGGAACGGAATAATAGTGGTTTTCCTGTCAAAATTGATTTGAACAAATAGACAATCACATGTGGTGCCTATTCTCCGATTAATCGAGATTGAATGTCGTATGGTTTGTATAAGGAAAACGTATTGAAATGACGTTTCGTGTCGTTTACTATTTTAATATTTATGGATACTGGAATAGAGACCCACTAGAAATTTAAAATCTGTTCCAAATTGAAACGCATAACCGAACGTAGTTAAGGAAAAAGGACGCAATACACTACAATCTGCCAATTTGTTTTAAATCCTATGTCAAAAGGAAAAGCCATCAATTTAAGTGACAAAGTGGCACCTTTTCGTTCACCTTTTCACCGCCACGTCAAAAAATAAAAGCGAGCAACACACGCCAAGCAACAAATTGCATGTAAACAACTAACTCAACAAAGTAAGTATCAGCTCCGTAGTGTTAAACGAACATAATATATTTTATCAGTTATATCAATTCATTGGCGGCGAAAAAATGTCCTTACCTACTGTCATCAGGAGGTAATGTTATGATTACAGTCACGTTAATTCCTATAGCAAGGCTAGCATATCTTGTGTTTAACATCAACATGCCGCCACACTTCTCTTTTTAATCTATACAATTGAAAAAAGACGCGTAGCTGCGAGTTGCTTGTTAATTCAGAGTTTGCAATCTGTCACCAACCTCTTTTGAGAAACTGAACTTGCTTTTCAAAAGAGATCGATAGATCTGAGTCCGTAGCTATGTTAGCTAACGTGCCAATTAGTGATTTTATTCTCTTTGGTGCCAATCGCTACGCTACGCTGAGCAGGTAAGGTGTGAAATCGAATTGGAGATCAAAAATGTAAACAAATGGGATACCACCACAAAAAAATAATCACGAGAGGAGGGTAATCTAAAATCATTCAAATACTTATAAAAAATGCTTATTTACCGTCACTGACGGTACGCAAAATTTTTAATTATTTTACAAAGTTTTAATACAAAACATTAAGCGAAATATACATTTTTTTAATGATATATTTCGCTACTTTTAATAAAATGTAAGGTGTTTAATTTATACTACTAGCAATGATAAGAAATCTTAAACATTTGGTTCGCAGTTATAACAATAACTAGTTTATTCATAATTTAATACGGTAACTACACTAAGAACCATTTAAGAGGGTTCGCATTTATAATTATGTACTTTAAAAATCTAAATAAGAGGGTGCACCAAATGACTGTTTTATGAATTTTTACTCCTAAAATTTAGCATTGCAAAGTATACAGATTTTAGTATTTTTACCTACAAAACAATCATTTTCATATTTTAATCGAAATGGATTCGATCGTAACTAAGATATAGACTGAAATTCGTTCCCCGACTATCCTAAAGATTAAAGTAACACGACATTCGTTTTCAAACATTGATTATGTTGATTATTTACATAATTCTAGCAAATTTTCTAGGTTTTTTTGTAATCAGGAATCGTCGACACTCAGATGTATGTTTTTTATTGTCATATCCAAAAATATGTTAACGATTGTGATACTTTGAGTATCGAACATACTTTGACTTTCGCGTATCTACATCTACACATAAAACATTGTCTTAGGTTTAGTAGGTACCTGTAGGATAGTTGTAAGTGAAGTGTTAAATAAAATAAAATAAAAAACCATTCTCAAAATGCGACGTTAATTTACAAAGGTGTTAAAAACTACATTCGATATAAAACGTTTTATACCCCTGGAATGTCACTTTAACATTGACTTTGTAATGTCATGTCATTGTCATAGATTGTTTACATTTTTGATCACGAATTCCATTTCAGAGCTTAGTGTATCGTAGTTTTCTCTCTGTCACTCTTTCTTATTGGTGTGACGAAGACAGTTGAGTTTCGTTCGCAACTGAATGTTAGCGATTGGCATATTGGCTACACAACCTGTTCATATAATCATTTCATCGCCAACACAGTTAACTAATGTGTCTTGATGTTTTATGAATAAGGCAATTGGACTGGATGCGTGTAAGAGTTACGAATAAATGCAAAGTCATTTTCAGACACCAATAAACTAACATGTTTTACCACAAAAATCAACTATATTCCAAATAGCTGACTGGTGAGTCGTGAGACTGGTGACTTGCTTCAACCTTTTCAACGCCACGTAAAACTATAAAAGCTAAATTTGAACTTTACGCACGTGCATAGTTACATATTATTTTGTGGATGGTGACTTACAAATAGTCTTTGGCGATGAAACTCTCTGGTTAATCAGTACCTACCAATATATCAGTCATTGTCCAATCTAATTGAAACCTTGTGGACGGCGATAACGGTTATGTTGGTAACACTGTTTCAACGCCAAAGACCGATATACAAGTCACAGATCAATAGAGACCTAGTCGCACTTGCTTATAGTTTTTGACAAATTCCTTTGTGACACTTTGGTGGCGTGGATGGAGTGACAGCTGCTGTTTTTGCCGTGGCATTGAAAAGGTTAGTGTTATGATGAGGTAAAAATTGTATTGACAGCGGTATCGTCATGGTTCGTCTCAGTAAACTTAGCACAGGATCAGTGCGACAATATGTCGCCGCGAGATAGATTATCCATCTCCCTTTTATTCATATTGTTGGTAAAAGATAGAAAATCTATACATGTAGCGATAACATACTGACATAGCAATCACGTGCTAAGCGTACAGTATAGTTCGAGAAATATAAATTGAACGTTTATTTTTACTATAATGTAGGTAGAAAGTTACCAATTTATATTTCACGAACTGTACTCTCAGTCGTCGTATGTCAAGTTTTTAAATTGATGCCGTTCTGATTGTGTCACTATTTTTTTATAGTTAGCATATAGTATAGCAAGATAGTAGTTAGAGCAACACACCCAAAGAAGATGTTGACGAAGGCTTAAATGAGCAATATGAAATAGACAATACAACAAATTACCAAAGTTGATATAGTTGACCCCAGTTAAAATGACGAATCAAGAATGGGTGACAAAGACAGATCGGGACCAATTCAAGATTTTAAGAAAAAACAATTGAGACGTCACTGAAAATAAAACTAAGGCTGCGTTTCACCAAACTTTTATTCGAAGAATAACGCTTTCTCTCAGATATATACACCGTGATTTCTAATAACCCGAAAGATTTTAACAGTGTGTTCCTGACCACATTTAGAAACTATAATGTCGTATAAACTTTTCTGGATATCGCCTAATTTCAGAGTTATTACCAATTATAAAAAACATATTTTCTAATTGTAACTCGGTACAAAAGGTCTTTTTAACGGCGTTGGTGACATTATGGAGAATAGTCTCACTAATCTCTTTAATAGATGTCGAAAAGTGAGAAACAAAACCTCTTAAAAATGAGGTTTTTGTAAAAAAAAAACCTTAACACTCATTGTAAGTGCTAGTTTCATGAATAACTTTTACTTTTTATGTTAAAATACATTTAAAAATTAAATAAAAATTGAAAAAAATCTATAAAAAAAATTTTTTTTTCGCCAAAAATGACAAATGTCATATATTTTTTGTTTGTTTTTACATCAAAAATGCGTGGTTAAAATCTTTCGAGTTATTAGAGATCACGGTGTATACAGGGTGGTCAAAACCTTGACGTCAAAAATTTTTTTCTGGATTCCTCACGTCATGAGCTATCAGAATATACCCCATGTATGTTGGCCGATTTTTTGTAGTTTTCGAGTTATGAATTTTTGAAAAATTTTTTTTGAGAAATTCTGGAATGAAAAAAAATATTAATAAAAAAAAACTGTTGGGTTTTTTTAACTAGTTTCTTTTTGTAAAAGTATTACTACAAATAAAGCATTTACTGACAAAAAAATAGCGTCCTCACTTTGATACAAGTAGGATAAAAAATACCAAATTCAAAATTTTACGCTAAAAACGCATCAAAATAGCATTAATGTACGTAAATAAAAAAAATTAAACATATCCCAAGGATTTTTGGTAATGTAAAGACTGCCCTAGACCTTAAACCTTCGTAAAAGCAAAAAAAAGTGATACTTTAATAATGAGGATTTTTCGGAGTAGTCTGTCAAATAAACTTAAAAAAAAACTTCTAAATTTTTAATTTAAAAATAAAGTGAAATTTCGTCTGTTTTGTTGTTCTTATCAATAAACAAAGACAGAAAATACCACGAAAACTCAATTTCTGTAGTTATTCAAGTCATTTTTTACTACTTTAAAATTTAAGCTTTTTTAAGTTTATTTGACCGACTAAGTACTCCGAAAAATCCTCATTATTAAGTATCACTTTTTTTTGGTTTTAAGAAGGTTTAAGGTCTAGGGCAGTCTTTACATTACCAAAAATCCTTGGGATATGTTTTATTTTTTTTTATTTACGTACATTAATGCTATTTTGATGCATTTTTAACGTAAAATTTTGAAATTGGTATTTTTTATCCTACTTGTATCAAAATGAGGACGCTATTTTTTTTGTCAGTAAATGCTTTATTTGTAGTTATACTTTTACAAAAAGAAAATAGTAAAAAAACATAATAGTTTTTTTTATCAATAAATTTCTTCATTCCAGAATTTCTCAAAAAAAAATATTTCAAAAATTCATAACTCGAAAACTACAAAAAATCGGCTAACATACATGGGGTATATTCTGATAGCCCATGACGTAGGGAAACTAAAAAAATTTTTTTTGACGTCAAGGTTTGGACCACCCTGTATATACATATATATATATATATATATATATATATATATATGTATATATCGGGAACACTAATGACAGCCGAGCTAAGAGGGGTAGGACTTCAGTTATCTGCCTCCTAGCTACCTGCCACTCGCTACCAACAGCACTCAGAATCCTGTATCCACGCATCCACGCAGTAGTAGAAAACGAATGGAGAGTTCTAAGCTTGCGTCCATGCATAGATGCATACCCCATAGAAATAACTTCCTTCGTAAGAATGTAAACCCTTCACATAACAAGACAAGAGTGAATCGTTCTATGTCTAACACGGGAATGAATTGATGAACACTGCAGTAGTGACCTTTTATACTGTCAGGTCACCAGCCACCTGTTCATAGGTTGGTATCATCTACCTGCAAACCTGCATGGACCAAGCAAAGACCACTCCAAGCAAAACATTGCTTATCGTTTTCTAGATTTAGTAACTCATATCTCCGACACGGCCATACTGACAAGACAAGCGTCCTCGCTTGTATCTGAAACAAACACGTACATCAGTAATCTTTGTCACCACTCGGTTACTCCTGACCAAATTATCTGTCTACGTAAAATCAACTCAACTCAAGGAAAATAATTTTATTCTTTGCCACTGAATTTAGGATCACTTAAAGTCAATTCATTACCACCAATTTAAATGCAAGACCAGACAAGTACCACCTGGCTTTCATAGCCACCTTTTACGTAAAACACATGACGGCAAACTTTCGGAAGCAGGTCTCTCATTCGTGGCCTATTGGTTATCACATAACCACACTACGCGCATCCCCAAGGGATCGCCGAGTCAACCCTATGACTCTACGGTCTCTACAAGACCCGACCTCCGCCAGAGCTTATCGCGCACCGCGTACCCACGGACTACTCAAAGGTAGACACCGACTTCTAACGGGCTACGGCTACGATCAAGCCTCTGGTACGGTCGACCAACCGAACTGAGAACCTCATCCTTCATGCCACAACAATCTTCATCTACTTCACGTGGTACTTGGCTTTCTAGCATTTTCATTAACAACAAAATGTTATCTGTATTCAATCATTTATGAACTTCAATTTGTTAGACAATTTTGATAGTGCCACCAGCTCAGTTTCAGTTACCAGTAAAATCAAAATTAAGGAAACACAAGTCACGTTTATGTCTATCGGAAACTCACATTGTGACATAGTCACCTCATCCCGTTTAACAACAATAACTTATTTTGTGGCATTACCAAAATGATCTCAATTAATGAATGATTCAAATTAGTCAACCTCTCGACTCAAACAAAAACGTAAATTACTCAACCAGGTTACATTATAACCATCCGATTTCATTTCAGTCCATCGGATTGTTAGGATCCAATAACCTATCAGAAGTTAACCATCTCAGCCGCGTAAGTGCTACTCCTCGCAAAGAGTATACTGCACATAAAAAGCAGTCCACGTGCACCTTTTACATGCTCCGGAACTTCCGATGCGATTATTCGATCACGCTCAATCCCTCGGACTTGCTCTCGGTCCATTGAAAGCTCACATGACTGATGATTAGAACTCATTAAATTTAAAAATTACCCTTTCCGCATTTAAAGTAGTTAATAGATGATTTTAATGCCGCAATTCAGAATCATATTTTCTTAAGGTACTCGTTTAATCAACCCAGGGAATTAAAATCAACTTCATTAACATTCGAAATAGATTAGTCAGTCTAACTATGTACTTACTACTTCACTAGCCAGTAACCGACACAGTTCTACAATAGTCAAATGAAACACTTCAACAAACCAACAAATGGGTTGCAGTACTCACAGCAGTTACAATACTCCAGATGCTACACCCAGCAACTGAGTCTTAACAACCACCTACATGGCTGTCGCACAATCTAAACGCCTTGACCACATACACCATTAAACCAAACGAACGCCACTCACAATCGTGGCCGCACTGAGACGGAAAAATAGATCCGATTTTACACCTACGACTACGAATGATAAATGGTGTATGTAGTCTGAGAAAACTGAACCCAACAAAAATGTAAAAAGTTTCATTCCACGATTGCAAACTAATTGATTAATTTCAATAAAACTTACAATTTTAATTGAACTAAAGAAGTCAAACTGAAACTATTGACAGCCCAAATAATAAGAAATTATTATCATCACCATCATCATGACAGTCATCATGATCATCATCATGACCACCATCATGACCTTCACCATGACCTTCACCATGACCTTCACCATGACCTTCACCATGACCTTCACCATGACCTTCACCATGACCGTCAACGTGACCTTCACCGTGACCTTCACCATGACCTTCACCGTGACCTTCATCATGACCTTCATCATGACCTTCATCATGACCTTTCAGAAATTATTATAACCGATCTCAATGCGTTTCATAAAACTTGTTTATTTTAAACTTGCGTAACTGTAACATTGATGTCTAATTTAGTTTCAATTTTGCATTTCTTCCTCCATTTTTTTTTTAACTCTAAATAATCGAAAGGGAATAAACCCTCGATGGCTACAAAACAACATTAGTTTCACCAATTAGCTCAGACCTCAAATAGCCCAACAAAAATGTGAACTGCTCAGCGGATTAACAACGTGTCCACACCACGTGCTGCACCAGGTGTTCACGGTAGGCAGTAACGACACCTGCTACGCCACCGGGCATGACATCAACAACTTGCAGGCCGGCAGCTCGTTCTGACTCACCATGTTGAACTGTAATCATTAAATTGTACGATATCATTTTTATCACAAAAACAAAGTATATTCAAAGCCGACTGATTTCCTTTTTTTTCAAGTAGACTATAAGCAGTTTTGAACAGATGTTGAGATAATTGGAATGCTAGACCTAATCATAACACTAAGTACCTAAAGTTTGAGGTTAGACACTGACCTCATCTTATACTCGACATCAAAATAAGATTGTGATTCACTGTACTATAATCAAATTAATCTCGCAAATAATAAAACGTATTAAGAACACAAAAACTTAACGTTACAAACAGAAATGTCAACCGTTAGTTCTTTAAACTACTGCTTCTAATTTTTCATTAAAACAATTGGAAAGAAACCTGTCCTTTAATTTCCGTTGCTCCAAAATAACCATAGAGTTGGCGTCTTCAATTCTTAATTTCTTGGACATAGGTATCGCAAGAAATTGCGCTCGTTTCATCGTCACAGCATATTCATCATGGATGAAACTGTAGACTACTATGACAGTGAGCTTGTTGATCTTGAAGTTGAACATCTGTAACGGTAATTTCACACGCATAGAAAACTTTTAACACAAGGCATGGATTGAAAATGTTTATCACTATCACAAATTAATTTTTGGTAGACTCGAAAACAAAACAAAACAAAGGGCTACCTGCCCATATTTTGGTACTGCTAGTATTTCACAACTAAGTAAGTAATAAGTATGGGTCATGATATACTTTGAAATCACTAGAATTACTGTTTTTATTTCTTTTTTTTTTTTCAATAGGGTAGGATACCTACCCACACGTTTTCTTACAACAGTAATCACAAAAAAAAGAACAAAGCAGTTTTCTAAATCACGACTCAAATCAAACTTAACTGCAAACATAGTGAACAATCATTACCTTACCAACTGTTGTCGATTTTAAACCTTACCGTTTACATGTGATGCAATACCAGTACTCACTGTTACGTGAGCCTTGAGTCTTCATCCCACTTGCTGATATCGGGAACACTAATGACAGCCGAGCTAAGAGGGGTAGGACTTCAGTTATCTGCCTCCTAGCTACCTGCCACTCGCTACCAACAGCACTCAGAATCCTGTATCCACGCATCCACGCAGTAGTAGAAAACGAATGGAGAGTTCTAAGCTTGCGTCCATGCATAGATGCATACCCCATAGAAATAACTTCCTTCGTAAGAATGTAAACCCTTCACATAACAAGACAAGAGTGAATCGTTCTATGTCTAACACGGGAATGAATTGATGAACACTGCAGTAGTGACCTTTTATACTGTCAGGTCACCAGCCACCTGTTCATAGGTTGGTATCATCTACCTGCAAACCTGCATGGACCAAGCAAAGACCACTCCAAGCAAAACATTGCTTATCGTTTTCTAGATTTAGTAACTCATATCTCCGACATATATATATATATATATATATATATGTATGTAGTGCTAAAGTACTATGGAGATTTGACATGACATGACTATTCGAAAATAAGCGTTGTATTTCGAATCAAAGTTTGGTCAAATCGACTAAGTGAAACACGTACACGGTCCAGAATCGAAATCTTTGATAGAGTTAACTGGGTTGGTGTGTGTACCTACTAAAACTAAAAAAGGAAAAAGACTATATGTATATTAATATTTATTTATTCGTGGTTAGCTTGGTCTTCCATATTCCAGCGTTTCACCGCTGCCGCTGGAGTCAGCATATGAGTATATGACCGCAGCTGATCTGAAGATAACGAGTACTTTTGCGCACTGAGGTAGCAACGCAACAAATACTCATCACTGCTATCTCAAAGGGAAAAGGATTCTTGCTATATCAAAGGGTTCCAGGATGGCTGGCACATACGCGGGTTAGGTCCTCTGGCATGGCATCTCCAACTTTCTTCTATGCTGGTATACCAAGGCATCCATTCAGGTGTCTTAATATCAAAGGGTCCATGGTATCTAAGGCTGTGGAACACGGCACCTCATTAGTTTGATTTGAGCGATTAAGTATGAAACACCATTATATAAGTGACACGATGCATGCAGGCCACGTTTCTCTAATAAAAAGATCGGTCGATCGATGTTATAATAAGATTATTATGCTTATACTGATGGATATGAGTACCTATAGATGATTTTATGAGATAAATACACTTTAATGGTAAAAGGATACCTTCTTATCAAATTCAATATCACATCATCAGTCTAATACAGTAACAGTGGTCTTGACGTGGGCCTCTTCTATTATTTTATTTATGCGTATGGGTACATTAGGTAGGACATAAATGACATAATGCCCATAATAGCCACGCTGGGCAAACGGATTGGTGATTGCAGTAATGTGTCCATTATGATGAGGCTGCTGCCCTGCCTCCATCTCAAATAATTGGATCAGCGTAGTACCGTCCCTTAGTCGACTCTTATAACACCCATCGGAAAAGTTCTCCAACTTGGTAGGTGGCAAATATATTGTTACTGCCGCACCACACAGCCTAAATTCAATGTATATGACTATAAATATTAAGTACATTTTATATATGATATAACCACTTACAATAATATCAATCAAACAAACATAGAACCTTATTGCCCTTGTAAGTTATATGACCACAACATAGAACCATGTAATATCGTGAATTTTAGACTATTAGTTGACTATAGGTATTAAGATACAGGTTTCAGTAAAATATAGCTAAATACACATAGAATTACTACCGTAAAATAAGCCCACTTTGCCTCCAGGGGAAACATTGCCCAAAACTTGAATTTTAAATAAATTGGTTATTATAGAAAAAAATTACATTCTTATGGCGGCCTAACTATTTTTAGTATAAAATAGATTATGTGAGAAGCAACACCAAGTATGACTTTTGCGTCTATCTTCATCTAGTTATTTGCTAGAGCTTCTTGAGTGAGGTTGGTTATTTGGCGGGCAAAATCTTGGCAAAATATAGACATAAATTTCTCAATACAGGTTGGTATTAAATGAAAAAAAACCCATGACCTGTAATAAAATGACAACAGTAGATTACATTGATAGTAGTTTTATTGGAAAAAGCTAATCAGAAAATAAGTTATGGCTTTGGGCAATTTTATCCAGTACTTTAGCAAACGGACATTGAAAACATTGCCCATCATGAAAAATAGCCTACAGTTGTCACTTTCAAGTTTTACCACTTTATGAAAATAGCGGAGGGTAATGTTTTTTTCAGTAAATTACGTTTTTATAACTCCGTTATTTTATTTTACGTGTACAAAATGTTCGGAACCAATAACTATACTCTCAATTGTCAGTTTCGTTGTCTGCTGCTTCGTTAGTGGGCTGATATTTATATCAATATAATATTATCTTGATTCCCATTCAAAAAACGGTTTTATTATTATTGCATTAAAACAAATAATACATTTTGGACTGTTTTACTTCACTAGTATATTAATACTTTGAACAAAAGTTAAACGTCTTTAGTTAAGATATCTACTTAACCCTTAAATCGACAACGACACTTTTTTTGAAAAAATACGTATAGCTATAGTTTATATGCCTATTTACATGATTTTGAATAACAGTAAATTTATAAAAAAAATCACTTATGGATAGTTCTCCAGAAATCATATGTCAAGTATGTTGCACGTTGCCAACTATGCAGTGAATAGGTATTGGGCTTGAACGTCCAGTATTTTTGCCATTGCCAATTGTACGGTTAATTTAGTTTACTATATTTTCAATATTTTTTTACATGTATTATATGAAACAAGATATTTTATGTCAAAATCTTTGTTAAAAAACTTACAATTTCAATAAGTAAGTAGTAATATCTTAGAACCTGTGGACTACAAATGAAAAAAAAGGGACACTGAAATTCAAGGCTGACATAGAATAATATGTATGTTTTTATAAATGGTAAATATAAATTCACCTGGTTCTATGTCAGCCTTTGAATTCAGTGTATCTTTTTTCCATTTGTAGTTCATAGGTTCTACGATTTAGGTTCACAATGAAGTAAAATCAATGCATTTAGAGCGGCTTGATTTACTTGGCTCATCATCAACAGCGATGTCCTAATGATGTCCTTATCATACGGGAAGCAAAACTTTTTTCAGATTGACTTTTGTTTACATGTTTGTTGGACTCTTCTCCGAGTAAATTAAGTCGCTCCAATCAGAAATCAATACTGGGAGTCACTGAAAATATGCTGTTTTCTGTACTGCTGTACAGCATCTTCCTCGTCTGAGTTTTCGGCATCTAGGAAACTTTTTTTGGACTTGAAATCACACAGCTTTATTAGAAATACATTACATAAAAATAAATAAAATAACTGGATAATATAACAACTGGATGCTGGGGATCTGAAGCAATTTCGTTCATCCGAGAAGTTGGACGTCGTATATGGGAGAGGGGATCTGACGCCCGCGCGGGGGTGTACCTGGTGCAAAGGTTATCCATCGCCATTCAACGTGGTAACGCTGCTAGTGTGATGGGTACCTTCGCTCCAGGTACAACTCGTGGCGGGCTTTTCGATTAATTTAAGTTAGTTTGTTTTATTCACTATATTTAATTAGTTTTATATTATCGATTGATTTCATAGGTTTAAGTGTTTTATTTTTATAAATGCGTCAGATTTTGTATTATTTAGGTATTTTTTAATTAACTTAATGGTTTTAACGTAATTCACTCCAATAAACAGTAAAATAATATATAAATATATTAACCCTTTACCTACGGGTGTCAACCAGAGTTGCCACCACTGTCAAATTAAAGTCATACTTATGTAATGGTGTCAAGTCAAACAATTTAATGGCAAATATTATGGCCCCGTAGGGAAAGGGTTAATAATTCTTTAATATATTGGGCAGCAAGAGCTGATTGAGTGCGAAGATCTATTTTGTTATTAGTACCTACGTCGTTATAAGTAGTAAGTAAAAAAAAGTGGCCATATAGCAATAATATATGATATAGATGTTATTGCAGGTCACTTAGTGCTGGTTTTTACATAAAAAGTGTCCCATTTTCATTTCATTTGAGTGGTTTTACTCGAAATTATAATGTGTTGATGAAGCACGGCAACATTGGCAACGAGAAAAATACTGGACGTAGTTAAAACACCATAATAATATCATTGGCAACGAGAAAAATACTGGACATAGTTAAAACACCATATCATTGGCAACGGGAAAAATACTGGACATTCTACTTTGCAAGTAATAAACTCATTGATGAACTGTGTTAGAAGTTTTAAGTAAACAGAAATATGTACTTCAAGTATTTAGTTAAATAGATGTGCAAATTAAATAAAACCTTATCATACAAAATGACGAAAAAAAAAATTGTTAACGTTAGCCCGGGCGACGTGTTCTTTCCAATTGGGTATCTTGGCGGCGATTTATAACAAACTAGCGTTTCTGTTGGCTCGACACATTTTTTTTTCAGAAAAATAATCATTATGCAATACACTTACACTGCTTAGTTTTCGTTTCAGCGTTTTGGTTTCTCGTGTAGATTTTTGTGTTTTGGATGTCTAGTATTTTACCCGGTATCGAATTAAGGGTTAAAAGTGACAACCCTAGCATTTGCGAATTGCGTTAGTGGACCTTGTATGAAAAAGAGCGAAAACGGGTAGGTAACATTGCCCAACCAATTTACTCAAAATTGTTTATACTTATCCCTGAGTTATAAACATGAAATGGTAGAATTGCCCAAAAACCTTCTGTGATCGTAGTATTATTGTCATACGAGCTATTTTTAAGCACTAAATTGAGATGGGCAATGTTGGTCAAGAACGAGATTACTTTGCTCGCCTTCTATAGGTGCTTTCAGACCAAAAGAACATTCGCTATTCTAACCTCCCACTCTACGAAATTCGATCGTTACACAAAACGTGATTGGTTGATTTCGTAGAGCGTGGGATAGAACAGCGAATGCTCTTTTGGTTTGCACGCACCTTAAAACGACAAAAACCTGATCTAAATGATGATCTAAAAATTATTTCTTCATGTGAGCCGATTCGTACGATCACAGTGCACATGCTGAGCAGAAAAAACTTCAAGGTTTCATATATTTTTTTGAGATATTTTAGGATTTCCGAAAAAAGCGGGCAATGTTGACTACTTAGTTTCACGGTACTATGAAAAAATGTAACATACAACCTTGTAATTATAATATTGCGGCAGCAAAATATTTGGCCAGCGTTGGGATCATTTAGCTCGTAGTTGGCAAACAAGTACGTAAATTCAAGTGTTATTCAAAGGACTACTTCAGTTGGCAAAAAAATACACGTGATATTGGCTAGGGGGGGGGGGGGGTCCTGAAAATATCACCAAATATCACCATGGGGGCTGGGGGGGTTTAAAACATACCAAAATCGTATGACGTGATTAATGGACAAGCCCTAACTAATATGTATACCTACAACTAATTGCAAATGGTCACTGATCTAAGCAATGGGCGGACAGACAGACGGACTACCGCACGAAACGATAGATGAAGAGTGATAGAGCGCTGACACACTCTAGCACCATGCTAAGAAGAGTATGCTGACGGATAGACAGACGGACTAACGGACAGACAGACGGACAGACGGACATGGCGAAACTATAAGGGTTTTTTATTTTTTTATTTGAACTATGCCCGATCATAACATTTTTTTTTTTTAACGAAAAAAGTGTTAACGCTTTCACAGCCAGTAACAAAAAAGCTCGTTTAAATTTGAATTCTAAAATGTTATTAACAGAGTTCTTAATCACAATTGCGGAAATAACGCATAATTTATTTTTATTTTTTGTTACTGGACATTGTTTTTTTTTGTGTTTGTTAAGAATTATTTCTATTTCTAGACGGATCCAAGAATAGATGGATGGAAAGAAGGACTAACCAACAGATAGATAGACAGTCAGACGGACGGACGAACAGACAGACAGACTGACATGACGAAATTGTAAGGGTTCCTAATTTACTACGGAACCATAAAAAGTACTTACATCCAGAATAATTGAAAAGGCAATCATTTCAAGTAATATCCGGTCGAAATATGTTTCTTTGCAGAAATAAACGGGCAGACAGACGGACGGACAGACATACAGACCGACAGACAAACAAACAGACAGACAACGGATGGACAGATGAACAGACAGACAGACATACAGACACATAGACACACAGACAGACACTGAGATAGATAGACAGAAAGATCGACAGATGAACAGACAGACAGACAGACAGACAGAAAGATCGACAGATGAACAGACAGACGGCAGACCGTCAGACAGACAGACAAACAGACAGACAGACGGAGATGGCGAAAATGTAAGGGTTCCTAATTTACTACAGAACCGTAAAAAAAAGTAATTACAGCCAGAATAATTGAAAAGGCAACCATTTTAAATAATATCCGGTCGAAATATGTTTCTTTGCAGAAATAAACGGTTGGGAAGACGGACGGACAGACATACAGACCGACAGACAAACAGACATACAAACACACAGACAGACAGACAGACAGAGAGACAAACAGAAGGAGGGACAGAAGAACAGACAGACAGACATACAGACAGACATACAGACAGACATACAGACAGACATACAGACAGACACATAGACGGATAGACAGAAAGATCGACGGATGAACAGACAAACAGACAGACAGACGGAAAGATCGACAGATGAACAGACAGACAGACAGACGGACAGACAGACAGACAGACAGACGGACGGAAAGATCGACAGATGAACAGACAGACAGACGGACAGACCGTCAGACAGACAGACAGACAGACAGACGGACGGAAAGATCGACAGATGAACAGACAGACAGATGGACAGACCATCAGATAGACAGACAGACAAACAGACAGAGGGATGAACAGATGAACAGACAGACATACATACAGACAGACAGACATTTCAAGTAATATCCGGTCGAAATATGTTTCTTTGCAGAAATAAACGGGCAGACAGACGGACGGACAGACAGACAGACAGACAGACCGACAGACAAACAGACAGACAACGGATAGACAGATGAACAGACAGACAGACAGACATACAGACAGACAGACGGACATGGCGAAAATGTAAGGGTTCCTAATTTACTACAGAACCGTAAAAAGTACTTACAGCCAGAATAATTGAAAAGGCAACAATTTTAAATAATATCCGGTTGAAATATGTTTCTTTGCAGAAATAAGCGGTTTAACAGACGGACGGACAGACATACAGACCGACAGACAAACAGACATACAAACACACAGACAGACAGACAGACAGATAGATAAACAGACGGATGGACAGATGAACAGACAGACAGACATACAGACAGACAGACAGATAGACAGACACACAGACAGATATACAGAAAAATCGACGGATGAACAGACAAACAGACAGACAGACGGAAAGATCGACAGATGAACAGACAGACAGACGGACAGACCGTCAGACAGACAGGCAGACAGACGGGCGGAAAGATCGACAGATGAACAGACAGACAGACGGACAGACCGTCAGACAGACAGACAGACAAACAGACAGACAGACAGACAGAGGGATGAACAGATGAACAGACAGACATACAGACAGACAGACGGACATGGCGAAAATGTAAGGGTACCTAATTTACTACAGAACCCTAAAAATATCTTACAGCCAGAATAATTGAAAAGGCAACCATTTCAAGTAATAACCGGTCGATATATGTTTCTTTGTGGAAACAAGCGGACGGACAGACGGACGTACAGATAGTCAGTCCGTTGAGATAGACAGACACACAGACAGAGAGACAAACAGACAGACAGACGGACAGACCGCCAGACAGACAGACTTACAAACAGACAGACAGACAAACATACAGACAGACAGAGGGATGGATGCAAAATGCAAGGGTTCCTAATTTACTACAGAATCCTAAAAAGTACTTACACCCAGAATAATTGAGAAAGCAATAATTTGGAGGAAACAAACGGACGGACAGACAGACATACAGACAGACAGACAAACAGACTGACAGACAGACAAACATACAGACAGACATACAGACAGACAGGTGGATGCACATGGCGAATCTGTGACGGTTTCTAATTTACTACAGAACCCTAAGAAATACACCCAGAATAATTGTAAAAGCAATAATTTCGAATACTATCTGGTCGAAACACGTTTCTTTGCGGAAACAAACGACCGTATAGACGGACGGACAAACAATCAGACAGACAGAGAAACAAACAGACATACAGACAGACGGATGGACAGATAAACAGAAAATATACTTTCATTCGCCAAAGAAATGTTCGTTTAAATTTGAACTTTACTAAGATGTTAATAGAGTTCAAGATCACAACTGCGGAAGTAACGAGCTAAGCCGAGTTTAGACCTGGGTCGCGTTTTATAAAGTTACAATTTACAATTTCGCTGTTTGCCTCTCTTTCTAGCCAATATGTGCGTGCGTTAGACCCAGGGTCGCGTTTTATAAAGTTACAATTTACAATTTCGCTGTTTGCCTCTCTAACGTACGCACATAATATATTGGCTAGAAAGAGAGACAAACGGCAAATTGTAAATTGTAACTTTATAAAACGCGACCCTGCAAGTTTTGAAAAAAAGAGTTGTAGATATTTGCCACTAATTCCTACCAATATTTGTCGTGTGGTGACGGCAGTAAGAATATATTTTGTCACCACCCCAACTCCTCCTGTGGGTGTCGTAAGAGTCGACTAAGGGATTGAAGTGTCACTGACTATTATTTGATAAAAGATTGATGATGGGCAGCAGAGTCATCATAGTGGATATACTACTGCGATCGCCAATCCGCTTGCCCAGCGTGGCGATTATGGGTATTTACCTCCTAATGCGCCTATACGCATAGTAAATAGGAGAGGCCTACGTCCAGCAGTGGACTATCATAGGCTGATGATGATAATGATTTGCGTCTCAAAACTTGCGGCAATAACTTGCAAGTGTAAACTCAGCTTTGTGTCTTTTCAAAAGGGCTTATTTCTACTCTGACAATAAGGATTATTTTTTTAACCGACTTCAAAAAAAGTAGGAGGTTCTCAATTCGACTGAATTTTTTTTTGTTGTATGTATGTTACCTGATATCTCCGAGAATAGTGAACCGATTCTAAAATTTCTTTTTGTGATCGAACGTGTATTACCCCGAGATGGTCCCATTGGCACCAAGTTGGGGTCTGATGATGGGATCCTGGAGAAATCGAGGGATCTCTTCAGATGTTATAGGTACATGTATGGCGCTTTTGGTAATTTTCATTCATTTACAAGAATTTGCATTCAGAAAGTAGGATTTGAGGAAACCAATGATGGAAACAAATCGGGAATCTTGGAGAAACCGGTTGAAGTCGGTTTTTTAAATTTTTAATTTGGTGATTATCTATATTTCCATAAGAGAAATTATCTCTATTGACAAAGTGGAAATAAGCCCTTTTGAGAAGACATTCCACAGTTACGATATAATGAATTCATAACAAAACAACATACGTAATTGTGGGACAAAGTCATTTTGCGTCCGGCGGAATGTAGCCAGCAACGCCATATTGCTAGTTGTGCTAAGCTCACCTGACGCCAATAGAACGCGACTCCAAGCATCGGGGTTCCATTAAGGGAAATAATAGGAACTGCAACTGTCTTCTTGAGCAATTCACGTATCGTACCTATCACTATGTTGACTATTCAAGACGAGTGGTATGCACCCATAACTGCGTAGGTATTAGGAGTATGAATGCAATAAGTTCAGGTTATAGTAAGTATATATATTTATTTACCAAGGAGCCGAGCCGATATTACAAGACAGGTGCCGGTAGTAGACCAACATCGGGCGTCTTACTCCTCCGTCTTACCTCCTTCTCATTAAACTCTAAAATTAACATTGAAAGAAATATCTACTAATTAGAAAGTTCACAAACTTACCATTTTAAACATATCTGTTAGATCATTGGACTTCAGCTTAACTTGATACTCAAAACTTAATTTTAATGATTTTAATTTCAATATGAACATTATGTCGGAAAAAACATTGACAGCCCAGTCAACAACACGTTGTCAGGTAACCAATTTCCAGGCAAGTTCCCGTCGATGGCGCTAGGAGGCGCCAGAATTGCTAGCACATATTGCATCCTTTCACTTAATTCAATTTAAACCTTTTTCATCATGCGGCCAATACCACACGTCAAACCTAAATGGCTAGTCAAATGAAATAAAAATACGAACTATATTCGCGTGGAAAAGAGAGAGCGAGTGGCGGCATGTTTACGTCATCGCGAACAGTTTAATAATGGTTCACGGAACCTTATTTTTCGTTCATCTCTAGTAACGGTAACCAGAAAAGTTTTGTTCTTTCATATAAATCATATAATGTTCTTGTCAAAACCGTTATGTCAAAGAACGGAATTTTTCCGTTCATCTTGAATATTGTGAACCAGAAATATTGTGTTCATCTACAAAACCTTTATCGTAGTTAACCGTTACTAATACGAACGGAATTTAATAACGGTTAAAGAACAATAACAAATGGTTAATCGAGAACGGTTCCGATCCCTGCGATAAAGAGTGTGCAAAATGATTTAGCCATCGGAATTAAGTTTCTGCCTCCGAATCTATTTGAAAGATTTCATAGAAATTTCAGTACCTACATAATATTATTATGTTTTTTTGTTGCAACATAAGCTATGTTTGAGTACAGTGTTTACCTGGAAATAGCTTTTCTAAAGTTACGGAGCCAAAAGAGACGAAAAGAGGTCGATTTTTTTTAAAGCCCCATACTTTTTTGGAAAATTTCTACTCAAATCCGGAGGCAGAGAAACTTAAATTAGAAATATAGTAAAGATAACAGTGCTAATCAAACATCAAATGGCACCGTTTTGTAACTGTGGCCTCCAGTAAAATCGATTTTTTTTGAAAAATGACCCACCCTAATATACCTATATATACCTTTTCATCACACTTGCTGCCTAAGCGCGCCATTGTTTGCGCGCGCAGCGGGAGTAATAGAAAAGTGGAATTCCCTAGGGAGTAATAGAAATGTCAGTACGTCATTTATAAATATAAATACATAAATATAAATAAATAAATAAATATCTTGGGACATCTGACACAAATCAACCTAGTCCCACGGTAAGCTCAATTAAGGCTTGTGTTGTGGGTACCAGGCGACGATATATACAGTGTGTAAATCTAATACGGGCGATCAATTAAACCAGGCATGGGAGTCATTAGTGTGATCATGGATTACAAGGTTTTTTCAAAATTACTCTTAATGATGACCCCACAGAATTTTTTTAAGATTATCGGAGCAGCAATGTAGGTACGAACATTTGTTATTGTTGATTTGGCAGTTATGTCATCTGCTTTTGAAATTAGCTGTCAACGAGTGTTTAACTCGCGTATGTTGCTCTACATTGCGCGCCGAATTATTTTGTATGGACAATTTTGTTGCTCTTATTTTAAGATTGAAAAACTCCTCTGAGCTGTCAAAGAATGAACAGCTGATTTTGCCGGGTCCCTTATAATTATTACATATTTAATCATAATTAATGTTAAATTAAGCCCTTTAAGTGTGAATTTAATAGTTTAAGTCGTATATTTAATGTAAATATAAAAAGTGAAGTGGTTTAGTGACGTTTGCTAGTGTCTTGCATTAACTCGAATTTGTAACCGTCACAGGTTATAAATTTGAAATTTGTGTTAGTTTTTTGTCTTATCTCTTTATTTTACTCGGTAATTTACGCCAATTTCGTTTTAATTTAGTAAAATAAGAGAACTTTCATTGCGAATTCATAAAGGCAAAGTGAGACGTCATTATTTCATGTGTATACTGTAAGTAGCTATCACTCGGCTTGAGTAGGTGATTCCTTGTCTTGTTTTTCCTTTCAAGTTGTTTTTTCCTAATAAATATTAATAATGCTGACTCGCAGAGCCACAGCCGCTGCAGCTCGCCAGCAGGAAACTTTAGACAAGCTCCAGCTTACCTTGATTGAATTGAAAACTTGCAAGGAGTTGAATACTCAATTGCTCAATGAAAGGGAAGAGTGTGAGAGGGAATTGTTGTCAGCCCTTGATAGTAAAGATAAGTTTAAGAAAGAGCTATGTACTCTAGAAATAGCATATAATGATGTAAACTCACAGCGGGTACAGCTACAAGAGACAGTGGACAAGTTTACTGAGTGCTCGGCTACATATGAGCAAGCCTTGAATGATATCAGCTCATTGAAGAGAGCTCTGCATGACGCCCATGAACAAATCAACGTGCTACAAGAGGCCCAGAACAATATCTCAGCGGCCCACACACACAGTCTGTTCGAAGAACTGGTCGAGCCCGACCCAAAGTCAATTGCTACTACTGCAGCTGATTCCCCAACTCCTAGGATAGTGAAGTGTAGTCGTAAGAAAGTAAAGAAATATATTAAGATTAAGAAAATAATAGAAAGAAATAATAAGTTAACAAAACAAAATAATTTGTTTTTCAAAAAATTGCAATTTTGCAAAATTAATGTGAATTTAGTGGATAGGTTAAATGCATATTCTGCTCTATTATTAAGTAGTAAATTACAATATGAAACTGATACACAGTTGCTAAAATTAAAAATTGAAAGTTTAGAGGATTCAATAAAATCATTAGAAAGTTTGAATAATAGTTCCAAGAAAGTGATAAATGAATATACTTTGGCAATGAATGATTTGATATTCACACTCGGCCAGTCATGTTTGTGTAAACAACAGAGTGGTCGCTTGTCAATGAGTTTAATTAAACCTGATCTGTGTACCAGTTTACCATTAGATGTAAGTAGTAATAATTCTATCTACAATACACAATTACATATATCTGAACATAATGAACATAATGTAGTTATGTATTGTGATGAATTTGGAAGAAACATGGGCTCATTTTTGAACAAGTATTTAAAGGGACCCCGCATTTTCAACAATTGTTTGCCTTCAGCTTCTCTGAATGATATTTTGCGTCAAATTTTAGATGACAGTAATTTAAATTTACAAAGTACCCTGCTCATTCTTGTAGGGAGCCGAGGAGTTTTGAACAAAAATAGTCTAATGAAATTCTTTGAAGAATTAAATACTCTTAAAGTTAAAGAGATTATCATGTTTACATTTCCATACTGTAATGAAATGTCAAAGACAGAAAATGATACTAGATATAATTTAAATCTGACCATGTACAAGCTGTGTACATATAATTATAGTAATAAGTTTAGGCTAATTGACATTAACAATTATGTTAATAAGAATAAGTATTATTTTCCTATTATTTCTATGACTAAAGGTAAGTTTTACCTTTCTAATTATTGTAAGAGACAAATAGCTCTGTCGCTATCCTATTGTTTTGATATATCTGCCAAAAATTTGGCAAATAACTGTGCTCCTATTGAGCAATCAATTATGAACTCGGAATTGGTTCCAATTTTAACCAATAATTTAAATTAAATGATAAGACAAAAGAGTGCCATATCTCTGGCAAATTAGTCTCTAATAAATTAATTGAAAATTGTAATAATAATAGAAAACTCATCCACCTGGTTCATCAAAATATTCAGTGTATTAGAGGAAAAGATTTGCAGATTGAACTTTTTTTAAATGAATTTAATATTGATATTCTATGTATAACTGAACATTGGTTAAAAAGTAATGAAGTGGTGCCTCAGTTTAATAATCACCAGGTGGCTAGTTCGTTTAACAGACTTAGTTCCATACATGGTGGGTCATTAATTATTTTAAATAAACAATTAAAATTTAAGGAACGTAAGGACATTGTTTCTCTGTCTGTTGAACGGACTATAGAATTGAGTGCTATTGAATTAGATAAATTTATTGTTGTATGTGTGTACAGGCCGCCTTTAAGTAATTTTGAGCAATTTGAAAGTGTAATGGAATCTGTGCTTCATAAAATATCAGTTTGCGGTAAGAAGTTACTTATATGCGGCGACTTTAATGTAAACCTTTTAGAAAATTCAACAACAAGTACAAGATTGTTGAATCTATTTAAGTCTTCTAAACTCAACCACATTTTTATGGAGCCTACTCGTATCAGTGCAACTAGTGCGACTTGTATTGATAACATTTTTACTGATATTTTTCCTGTTAATAAAAAAAGTAATCAGTAATTTAGAGTCAGATCATTTAGGTCAATTAATAACGTTTGAGACCATCAGGAAAAATAACATTAGAAAACAAATTACTTTTGTGCCAGTTAACCACAAGCCGTGTTGAACGAATGAAAGAAAGTTTAGTGCAGACGCTACCTACTCTGTCTTCCAACATTAACTCCAATGACATGTATAATTCATTCTTTCACATTTTTATGAAACATTACAACAAAATATTCACTTCCAAAAATATTGTGGTTGGTGGTGCATCTGCTTTTAGTGAGTGGGCAACTGCGGACTTGTACGAACGTAGACGAGCACTGTATGCATTGTATGAGGAACGGCGGTTTAATACGAGTGATGAATTTAAAGAACACGTCAAACAATATTCTAAGAAATTTAAGATTGATTGTAATAAAGCTAAGCGCGATTATTTGTCCCAAAAAATTAAAAAATAGTTCCGACATCATTAAATCAACCTGGAAAGTGATTAATGCGGAGGACTGGTCGATCAAAGCACAGATTCCAAGATCCTAAATTAAAAATTAATGGCAAAATTATAGAGTCAAGTTTAGAAGTAGCAACAGAATTTGAGCACTTTTTTCACCGATATACCAGTCTCCATAACTAAGGATTTAAATTCATCACCCTCGGCTGCCACTATATTATTAAGAGATAACGTCCCTATGTGTAGTAACGCCTTTAATTTTGAACATATTCAAATCTCAGATGTAATAAAGGCATTTAAATCCATCAATGTCAAAAAAACTTCTGACCTCTGGGGAGTCTCTGTTCATGTCGTCAAATCCCTTATTGAAATCGTAGCACCTGAATTGGTAGTAATATTTAATCAATGTGTTGATTGTGGTGAGTTTCCTGATCTTATGAAACATAGTAAAGTAACTCCTTTATTCAAATCCGGTAGCACTTCTGACCCCACTAATTTTAGACCTATATCTGTGCTACCAACGTTCAGCAAAATCTTTGAAAAAATAGTTTTA